>WSYH01000794.1:9366-69896 GCA_036426205.1 Ascaphus truei
AAACATATATGTTACCCGCCCCCCCGCACACATATATGTACAGAGAGGTAATACCAGACACATACATGTCGTCCCCCACACACACACACACACGTATTCTCTCTCATTTTTTACCGGACAGAGTAACCACATACCGGATACCTGGCAACCCTAAAGCACACGGCTGTATATAATGACACTGATCGATGTGTAGCACATGGCATTATATAGTGGACCTGACTCGTGTTGTGCAACAGCGTATATAGTGACATGGGTCGTGTTGTAGCACTCGGCGGTATATAGTGGAACATGATCCGTGTTGACGCAACACAGCAGTTACATGTGAACTGATCGTGTGTAGCACACGGCGGTTAATAGTGACACTGATTCCGTGTTGTAGCACCGGCGGTATTAGATAGTGGACTACTGATCCGTGTTGTAGCACACGGCGGTATATAGTGACACTGATCCATGTTATAGAACACGACGGTATATAGTGACACTGATCCATGTTATAGAACACGACGGTATATAGTGACACTGATCCGTGTTGTAGCACACAGCAGTACATAGTGATACTGATCCGTGTTGTAGCACATGGCGGTATATAGTGTCAATGATCCCTGTTGTAGCACACGGCAGTATATAGTGACACTGATCCCTGTTGTAGCATGCGGCAGTATATAGTGACACTGATCCGTGTTGTAGCATGCGGCAGTATATAGTGACAATGATCCCGGTTGTAGCATGCGGCAGTATATAGTGACACTGATCCCTGTTGTAGCATGCGGCAGTATATAGTGACACTGATCCGTGTTGTAGCATGCGGCAGTATATAGTGACAATGATCCCTGTTGTAGCATGCGGCAGTATATAGTGACACTGATCCGTGGGACAGTTGTTCTGTGTAAACATCCCAGGACACGTCCCCTGTCCCCGTCTCTGCTGCCTCCTCTCCAGTTCCTAATTAGCGACTTCAGGTCTGTGCTCTGTAATTACAGTCGGAGGTCAGCAGCCAGGGGGCCCTTCAATGTGCCCCCCCCCTTAGGGACAAAGGTTGGGAGGGGATCAGCTGTCACCCCCACTGTGTACAGACCAGTGACCTGGAGTCTGTCTCTCGGTCACAAGGTGACAGACAGAAGGAACCTGTGGCATATGGCGTCTGTCCCTTCTACCACACAGTGACCCAGACTGAAGGGAACTTTGTCACCACGGGGGGCAGTAAAACCAATACACCAACTTCTTCACATACAGTCCAGATCTCCCTGATCCCACAGCTCACCGAATCCACCGATCTCCCCAATCCCACAGCTCACCAATGTCCCTGATCTCCCCAATCCCACAGCTCACCAATGTCCCTAATCTCCCCAATCCCACAGCTCACCAATGTCCCTGATCTCCCCAATCCCACAGCTCACCAATGTCCCTAATCTCCCCAATCCCACAGCTCACCAATTGCACGATCTCCCTGACCCCACAGCTCACCAATCTCCCCGATCCCACAGCTCACCAATCTCCCCGATCTCCCCGATTCCACAGCTCACCAATTGCACGATCTCCCTGACCCCACAGCTTACCGATCTCCCCAATCACACAGCTCACCGATCCCACAGATCTCCCCAATTCCACAGCTCACCAATCTCACGGTCTCCCTGACCCCACAGCGAACCGATCTCCCCAATCACACAGCTCACCGATCTCACAGTTTACCAATCCCACAGCTCACCGATCTCCCCGATTCCACAGCTCACCGATCCCCCCGATTACACAGCTCACCGATCCCCCCCGATTACACAGCTCACCGATTTTCTTGATCCCACCGATCTCCCCGATCCTACAGCTCACCAATCTCCCAGATCCCAGTGATCTCACTAATCCCACCTTTACCCGATCTCGCTGCTCCCCCGATCTCGCTGCTCCCACCTCACACCACTCCCCCGATCTTGCTGCTCTCGCTGCTCCTCCATCTCGCTGCTCCCCCGACCTCGCTGCTCCCCCGGCCTTGCCGCTCCCCCCTTTCACCTCTTAAACCAAGGAGGGCGCTGGGGAAGGGAAGAAATCCGCACAACCCATGTGAAGGCAAATTTCTAATCTCTGCATCTTTATTATTTCTGATCTTTCGGGTGTATGGTGCCAACGTATCCCGCAGCACAGTACAATGTGAGAGCGAGGACAGCAAGGCCGAGCTCATACACACCGCTTGCTTGCGGGAGTGCGAGCTCCATCCGTTCCGCGCTGCTGTAGCACAGGAGATCTGTGCTCGTAATGTTGCACGCGTTTGGGGGCGTCACGAAGCTGGTTCGCCCTCATTGGCTGAACCAGCTCACGTGACGCTGATGTCACGCAGCAGCCGCCTGAAGACAAAACGCTGCCGCGTCAACGCGCTATTTCGCTGGCAGGTGCGCAGGCACTTGGCTAACTACTATAGCCAAGTGCGGCATTGTGTCTGGCGTATATCTTAGGACAAACTGAGACGCTAGGAAGGAGGGCCGTGACCCGAGGAGCTTACACTCTAGAACAGGGGTTCTCAACTCCAGTCCTCAAGACCCAACCCCCCCCCCCCCCCACAGGTCAGGTTTTCAGGATATCTCAGCTTCACCACAGGGCTCAATCAGTCCCTGCTTCAGCAAAGGTGGCTCAATAAGTCCCTGCTTCAGCACAGGTAGCTCAATCAGCAATCAGTCCCTGCTTCAGGACAGGTGGCACAATCAGTGATTGAGCCGCCTGTGCTGAAGCATGGACTGATTGAGATACCTGTGCTGAAGCAGGGATAGCCTTAAAACCTGACCTGTTGGTGGCCCGTGGGGACTGGAGTAAAGAACTCCAGCTCTAGAAATAGAGGAGTGAAGACCGCAGGAATAATGTGTGTGAGTTTCTGAGCCGGGGTCTGGCTAACCCCATCAGGACGGCGAAGGTTAAAAAACGGAGTCGGGAGAGCTTAGCGTCACCTTGAAAACGTGTCTTTAAGGAACACCTGTCTATCAATCAATCTATTAGGATCAGAATATCATCAGGATTTCTTTTTGCTCCGTTCTGAAGTTCAAAATACAAACATTTCTGTACAATTTACTCAAATGAATGTTGGAAAAGAAAGCGGTTACTGGCGTTGCTCCTTGGTGTAGCAGGGTTTTTTTTGGGGGGGGGGTGTTTGTTTGATAGAATAGATGTTTATATGCAGGAACCTGCTGCCATATACAAGGGGAAGGAGGGGTCGTGGGCAGTATACCTTCTGTGCTTCTGTTTAGGCGAGACCGTGGCTCTCCACAATAATTAGTTTTCCCGTCTGAAATCCCGCCACACATTTTGGGCTTAATGCTACAGCCTGCGAAGCCGGGTTCTGCAGTAATTCTCCACCAACTTGGGGTATTTTGGCTGAGAATGGCTCAGCCGGGCACAGAATACGCCTCTCTGTCCCTCCTGTCCCGCACGTCTCTCCTGTTGATATACTTCGGCTCAAATGTAGCTATATGGTGAAATTGCTGCGTTTTTTATGTTCTGGACGCCAAATCCCTAAAGTGGCAGATTTTGTTAACTGGAATAGAATCAATAAATTGCTGATCGCTGCCACCCGCTCGGACATTGGATCTCACCGTTTTTTTTTGCGGATTTTGTGATTTCTCCAATGAGTCTCGCAGCTTCCGGGTGGGGGGGATCATAGAGGTGGGGTGGGAGAGAGGGGGGGGGCGGGGGGGAGGGGGGGAGGAGGGGGGGGGGGGTTCGGAGTGCAGGGGTGGGAGAGGGGTCGATCGGAGAGCTGTGGAGGTGGGATCGGAGAGCTGTGGGAGGTGGGGGGATCGGAGAGCTGGGGCAGGTGGGATCGGAGAGCTGGGGGAGGTGCAGGGGATTGGCGAGCTGGGGGAGGTTGGGGTTCGGAGAGCTGGGGTGGGAGAAGGGGGATCGGAGAGCTGGGGGGGAAAGGGGGGGCTCGGAGAGCTGGGTGGGATCGTAGAGGTGGGGTGGGGAGAGGGGGGGGGATGTAGAGGTGGGGGATCGGAGAGGGGGGTGATCGGAGAGCTGGGGTGGAAGTGGGGCGAGGTTCGGAGAGCTGGGGTGGGAGAGGGGGTCGTTTGTGAGACGTGTAAGTGGGACGGAAAGCGGGGCACGGTGGTGATCGGAGAGCTGGGGGAGGTGCGGGGGATCGGCGAGCTGGGGGAGGTTGGGGTTCGGAGAGCTGGGGTGGGACAGGGAGGGATCGGAGAGCTGGGGTGGGAGAAGGGGGGGATCGGAGAGCTGGGGTGGGAAAGGGGGGGCTCGGAGAGCTGGGGTGGAAGAGGGGGGGATCGGAGAGCGTGGGAGGTGGGGGGTTCGGAAAGCTGTGGGGGTTCGGAGAGCTGGGGAGTGGGGGGTTCGGAAACTGTGGGAGGTGGGGTTCGGAGAGCTGGGGAGGTGGGGGTTCGGAGCAGCTGGGGAGGGTGGGGGATAGTTTTTGAGATTCCGGGGGGGGGGGGGGTTTTCGGATAAAATATTTGTAAGGCGTTTTTTTATCAAGACATTGGCAGGACAAGACGGAGATACTCGGCGTCACTATAAAGCGCTGCCTACAGAGAGGACGGGTAATAATGTCAGAGTTGAGGTTTTAAAGCGATCGCCACTCAGACGAGGGTTTTTTTCAGGGGTAAGATTTGCCCCCCGCGTCCGCATGACATCACCACCTCGCGCAGCTGCTGTGGGCTCGTTGCCCCTTCACACGTCTAATGAAGATATTTGGGATGTCTGGCAGCCCCCAGAGAGAGCTGAGGTTACACCCAGCTGGGGGAGGGGGGCTCTGCCAATTTGGTCCTAGAGGTGTCAGGCTCTCTTTCCCTGCAATGTCTGGTCCTTGAGGTATCAGGCTCTGTGTGCCCCAGGCACTGTCTGGTCCTAGACGTGTCAGGATCTCTTTCCCTGCTCTGTCGGGTCTTAGAGGTGCCAAGCTCTTTTCCCCCATGCTGTCTGGTCCTAGAGATGTCAGGTTCTGTGTGTCCCTGTGCTGTCGGGTTCCAGAGGTGTCAGGCTTAGTGTGTCCCTGCGCTGTCTGGTCCTAGAGGTATAGGTAGGGTGACCAGACGTCCCGGTTTAGCTGGGACAGTCCCGTTTTTTGGGGAACTGTCCCAGTTTTCTATCCTGTTAGGCCGTAAGTGACATTTGGCTTGTTTTTGCCGGGACAAATATGGTCACCCTATGTGTCCCTGCAATGTCAGGTCCTAGAGGTCTGGCCTCTGTGTGTCCCTGCACTGTCTGGTCCTAGAGGTCTGGCCTCTGTGTGTCCCTGCACTGTCTGGTCCTAGAGGTCTGGCCTCTGTGTGTCCCTGCACTGTCAGGTCCTAGAGGTCTGGCCTCTGTGTGTCCCTGCACTGTCAGGTCCTAGAGGTCTGGCCTCTGTGTGTCCCTGCACTGTCAGGTCCTAGAGGTCTGGTCTCTGTGTATCCCTGTTTGTTTGTTCCTATAAAAGGCGGCTGGGTCTCGTTAGCCAGTTTAATTGGACACGTCCTGCTACCTCCGAGGTCACCCAGGGGGGCTTTAAACATCTAATTAACCCGCAAGTCCGTCAGACACCTGCGTGCAGCGCTCGGAACTGCGACCACTTCCTCCTTAACCCTTTCCAGTCTCTTGTGCGTTTAATTCCTCCCCTTCCTCTCTAGGTCAATGTAATCCCTCTCCGACCTGAATAAACCCCTTCCCCCTCTCTGTCCTTAATTAACCCCTACCCCCTCTGCCTCAATTAACCCCTTCCCCTCTCAAACCTGAATGTACCCATTCCTGCCTGGATCCCTGGTTTAACCCCTCGCTGCCCTTGCAGAGCTCAAGGCCTCCGGCACAGCGCACTTCCTCACCTTCCTGCTGAACACGACGGATTATCGCATACTGCTGAAGGACGAGGACCACGACCGAATGTACGTGGGGAGCAAGGACTTCATCCTGTCCCTGGACCTGCAGGATATCAACCGCGAACCGCTCATTGTAAGTACCCTGGGCGTGGGAGACCGCACTCCCCCTGCACTGTGTATTACTGCCCCCCTGCACCGCGTGTATAACTACCTTCCCCCTGCACGTGTGTATTACTGTCCTCTCCCTGCACCGCGTGTATTACTGCCCTCTCTCTGCACCGCATGTATTACTGCCCTCTCTCTGCACCGCATGTATTACTACCCTCCCCATGCACCGTGTGCATTATTGCCCTCCTCCTACACCACGTGCATTATTGCCCTCCCCCTGCATCATGTATTATTGCCCTCCCCCCACGTGCATTATTGCCCTCCCCCTGCACCATGTATTATTTATTTATTTATAAAATGTTTTACCAGGACGTAATACATTGAGAGTTACCTCTCGTTTTCACGTATGTCCTGGGCATAGTTAATATGACAAATACATGGTTACAAATGCAGTTACATAAATGAACAGGGTATACATTATATACAAGACAATGCGTGCACAGTTAGAGAAGATGTATATTATGGGCATATGTAACAGTTACAGACCAGATTAAAGTGTGAGACAGCCTTAGATTTGAAAGAACTTAAACTGGGGGTGGATGTGAGAGTCTCTGGTAGGTTGTTCCAGTTTTGGGGTGCACGGTAAGGAAAGGAGGAGCGGCCGGATACTTTATTGCCCTCCCCCCACGCATTACTCCCCTCCAAATCCAGAGAACCGGGAAATAACGTTACGCCCCAGCAGGGCCTTCCTCAGGGTGGCAAATGATTGGGTAAGGGGGCGTGATGTCCCCATGTATGTAGTATGACTGGGGACATCACGCATGCTGCCATGTGTCCTTCCCATGTGCTGCATTTGTCACAATGTGTAATATCCCTGATCACTTTCTATAGGATACGTTGATGATGTACAGTAGCTTTAGCCTAAGCACACGGAGGCGCTGCACTGCCGTTTCAACAACATTACTCTTCATTCATCGTAGTTTAGCATTAGATTTCGAAGTGACGCGGTACTAGAGGTCGCTGAGCCCCACTACGTTTTTATTTTATTTAAAACACAGCAGTATTACTCCTTATGTACCTGCGCACTCAAGGATCCACTCTGTAATTAAAGAGGAAATGTTGATTTGCTTTGGGAATCCTCTGTCCCTTTCTGCATTCTAATTATTTGTAAAACATGCTCCAAATAGCGTAATGGATGTATATCTGTAATCTGCGCTTTACAAAAGAGACAACACAATAAGTGCAACCAACAAAATCAAACAACAGGACAGGAAATCCCTGCCCCGGGGAGCTTACAATATAAGTGGTATGATGGGAGACAGCAGGTGAGGGAATAAGTGCAGTAGATGGCAGTCCCTCGTAGGAGTGACTTTGGGTGTGTGACAGTAGCCATGTGTCTAGGCCAGGGGTGGCCAACTCCAGTCCTCAAGGGCCACCAACAGGTCAGGTTTTCACGACATCCCTGCTTCAGCACAGGTGGCTCAGTCAATGACTGCACCCCTTGTGCTGAAGCAGGGATATCCTTAAAACCTGACCTGTTGGTGACCCTGACCTGTTGATGGACCGGAGTTGGCCAGTCCTGGTCACTCTATTTGAGAGCTTCATTTAAGAGTTGAGATTTAAGGTTTGTCTTAATGTTTCATCAATCCTGAATTTGCAGCACCATTTCAATTTGTTAAACCAGTTTGACCTCTGCTCAGCACAGGGGGACCCAGGTGACGTTACGAAGGTGTCACCTCCGGTGTATGCATCTTGTTGTGGGCTTAATACTAAAGGGGTCAGTCCTGCCCAGGACACCAGTGACCAGGACGAAGGCCTCGGATATAGTGGGCGCCGCCTGTCGCCCGAGCGATCTGTGGACTGAGATCGCTCGCGACAGGGAGGCGTGGCCGTGACGTCACGAGGCTGGTTCGCCCTCATTGGCTGAACCGCTCACGTAACCCGACCATCGTGCGACAAAATAAAAAAAAATTGTCGGCTCAAAATTCTGCCGCGCGCGCTCACTATGGCCGGCCCTATAGAGCTGCTCACACTATGGACGCAGCCTATAGACAGGGACAAGTTGAATACAATAAATGCCGCTGATTGACCCAATCGGAAAATGTAACTATTTTAAGAGGTTTTTTTTCTAAAACTAGACATTTCCACGATAAAAACTTTGGAGGGTTTTTCCAATCTCTATCCAATGTCTTCTGGTGATCAGACTGTTTGTCAGTCGTCAAGTCCGCGGGTAGATAGTTCTCCCTGCTCTGTCCATGGTTAGCAAAGTCATTAGAAAGCCGTCTGACGGATAAACGGAAGGAGCCGTATTCTGGATTTCTGTGTTCCCGCATTAATTTTACGGTATGCAAACAATTCACTGGTGGTGCCGATCGGGGCACTATTGCATGAAAACTCTTCTTGAAGTTAATGTGTCCCGACCGGCACTATCACAGTTTAATGAATAACCGCCAAATAGGTAACAAGGTTATATTGTGGAGGGCCCCTGTAATAGGTTACATCTGTCACTGTTCGTTATTCTGAGGAATACCTAGTTTGGAGGAAACATTGGTTCTCTGTCTCACTTAACTCTCCTCCCGCCTGCCCCCCGGGGGTCCCGCTCATTGCTCTCTGTGTTTGTAGATTCACTGGCCGGCGTCCCAGCAGCGGATAGAAGAGTGTGTGTTATCTGGGAAGGACAGTAATGTGAGTATGGACTACAAGGACCAGCATGCATTGCAAACACAGCGAGAGCAGGACTACAGGGCCCTGAATGAGTTGAACATACAGAACCAGAGAGAGAAGGAGTACATGGCCCAGAATGCATTGCACATACAGAACCAGAGAGCGAAAGCAGGACTACACGGCCCAGAATGCATTGAACATACAGAACCAGAGAGCGAGAGCAGGACTACACTGCCCAGAATGCATTGCAAATACAGAACCAAAGACAAATAGCACACACCCTCCTCCTGCACTCCCCCCACTGTCTCTCCCTCCCCCCACTCTCTCTCCCTCCCCCACTCTATCTCCTCTCCCCCATACACTCTTCCCCTCCCCACACTCACTCTCCCTTCCCCAGCCTCTCCCCCTACCCCCACTGCCTCTCCCCCTCCCCCACTGCCTCTCCCCCTCCTCCCACATCTCCCCTCCCCCACTCTTTAGCTCCCCTCCCCCACTCTCTATCTCCCCTTCCCCCACTCTCCCCCCATACTCTCCACCTCCCCCACACTCTCCTCATCCCACCCCACTCGCTCCCCCTCCCTCCCACTCTCTAACCCTCCCTCCCCTTCACTCTCTCCCTTCACTCCCACTCTCTCTCCTCACTCTCCCCCCCTTCCTCACAGGGAGAATGCGGTAACTTTATCCGCCTGATCCAGCCTTGGAACCGGACACATCTGTACGTCTGCGGTACCGGAGCATATAACCCAGTGTGCACCTACATCAACCGCGGGCGCAAAGCGCAGGTACCAGGGGAGCAACGCTCTGCAGCAGCACCGCCCCCCCAGCGCAACACCCTGCAGCAGCACCTCCCACCCTGCAGCAGCACCTCCCACCCAGCGCAACGCTCTGCAGCAGTACCTCCCACCCACCCAGCGCAACACTCTGCAGCAGTACCTCCTACCCACCCAGCGCAACGCTCTGCAGAAGCACCTCTTACCCAGCGCAATGCTCTGAAGCAGCACCTCCCACCCAGCTCAACGCTCTGCAACAGCTCTTCCCACCCAGCGCAATGCTCTGCAGAAACACCCCACCCAGCGCAACGCTCTGCAGCAGCACCTACCACCTAGTCTTACGCTCTGCAGCAGCACCTCCCACCCAACGCAACGTGCTACAGCAGCACCTCCCACTCCTGAGCATGGCAGTGCTTGGGTGTACCTCTGCAGCTTTTGGTCATGAGTGGGTTAATGGAGCGATGCTCTGCAGGTCTCTCTGGCAGGGAAGGGTTAATGGTGCAGTGCTCTGCAAAATGGCAAAGCAGGCAGTGTGAGCGCTGGGTGGGGGAGCCGTGTAAGTGAGCTGGGTGTGGGGGGAGCAGTGTAAGAGCGCTGGGTGTGAGGGGAGCAGTGTAAGAGTGCTGGGTGCGGGGGGGAGCAGTGTAAGAGCGCTGGGTGTGGGGGGGAGCAGTGTAGAGCGTGGTGGTGAGCATTGTAGGAGTGCTGGGTGTGGGTGGGGAGAGTGTAAGTGCTGGGTGTGGGGGGGGGCAGTGTAAAAGCGCTGGGTGGTGGGAGGGAGCAGTGTAAGAGCGCTGGGTGTGGGGGGGGAGCAGTGTAAGAGCGCTGGGTATGGGGGGGAGCAGTGTAAGAGCGCTGGGTGTGGGGGGGAGCAGTGTAAGAGCGCTGGGTGTTGGGGGGAGCAGTGTAAGAGCGCTGGGTGTTGGGGGTGTTATGTCTAAGTGTTTATGCTTCACAATAACACACGACCTTGTTGGTACTGAACGATCCTTCTTTATTACTGCTGACATGTAGTCAGATTCCTGGTTACCTCAGACAGCTGCGTGTCTGTTTATGCCCTGATGTTCTCTGACTGGCTCTCACTCTGCTTCCTGGGTCAGAAGTCAGAGTGGTGACATCACAGCATCACATGACAGTGACCAGGAAGTCCCCAATACACCACATCTTCTCCCCTTCTCATAAACTCTTCAAATAGAACATAAACAAAAATAACCAACAATTATAACAGTATCTATCTATCTACATAAACCAACTATCTAATGTTCCAAGTCAATCTTCCCCCGAGTAGGTCTCTGAAAGCTCTTCTCCTTGTGGTCTCATGCTCTTTCTATCGGACCTCGTTTTCCGATGCGGTTTGCTGAAACAACGATTCCGCTCTTCCATTTGCAGTCACTGCCGCTCCTGGGCCAGTCTTGCTGCTACTTCCTTACTGGGGTCATCCTCCCGGTGCTCATCCCGTACTCCTGGACCCATCACTGCATCTGTTGCCTGTACTGGCTCCTCTTGCCTCGGGGCCGGTTGCAAGACAGGTTGCTCCACTGCCGAGTTCTCTGGTACATGGTATTCTGGGTCATGCTACACCAAATATCTGTCTGGGTCTGTTGACCTGTTCTGAGTAACTGTTCGCTGTTGGCCCGGATCTGATCCGTGTGGCGTCTGGTGGAAAGTCCATCTTCCGTGGTCACTACATACATTTTTGGTACAGTCCTGTGACTGTACTGGCCTTACATCTCTGGGGGTGCCATACATCCGTACCCATACCGCCTCCCCTGGGACACAGGATTTGGAGTTAGAGCCCCATTGCATGTGACTTTGTGCACGGAACACAGTGTCTTCCACCGTGCGCGGTTTGAGAAGATCAAACTTGGTTCGTGGCTGATGTCCAAGCATGAGATGACCAGGTGAGACCTCTGTAGTTGCATGGGGTGTTCTGTACGCAAGTAAAAAGGTCTCTAAATTGTCTGTCAATCATGAATTTGTTGTCTTTATGGCTTTTAACGACTCCTTCAAGATTTGAACAAACCTTTCGGCCTGGCCATTCGTGGCCGGGTGGTATGATGCAGATGTTCGGTTGACAATGCAAAACTCTGCTGTCAGAACAAACTCTGCCCACCACCACACAATAAAGGCTTTTTAATTCTTCTACTGGATTGTAGCCCCCGTTTTCTTCACTGTAGCTGTGCTCCGCTTCTGGACCCCACAGACCGCTCTCTCTTCCTGCATTTGGCGTGAGGCACGCTCATTATGGGGATCACATTGCTGCATTTGTGAGTACTCTGCCTGTTATGTTTTCATTCATATCATAGTTGTGGATATATCTGTCTCATTGAATTTGCTGATTTGCCCATTATAGTATATATAGAGGACAGTCAGCCTTTCATAGAGACTTGCACATGGTTCTACTTCACTTACAGGCATTACCAATAGAGTCTCACGCAGCGTTCATTGCTTGATCATCCCCAACACCAGTGAACATTATGCTTTACTATTTCAAATAGTCTAGCTGTTACTGAGCCCTGAACATTGGGACCGGTGCCCTAAAACTCTGTTTGCATTCAATTATTTCTTTGTGGGGTGTGCTGCTAACTTATTAGCGAAACACAACCCAAACCACAAACATGAACCTCATTCAATGAGTACCCCTATAGCCCCACCCTCTCCTAACACTGCTCACAATTTTCAATTTGTCCCAGTATCCGAAGAGGAGATTACACAAGTGCTCCTCAAATTAAAAACTAAGCAACCAATGTGGACCTGATTTACTGCAATCTAAGTTCCTAAGTCTTGGTGCCCCAGCCATTGCCAAACCAATTGTTACCATAATCAACTCTATCCTGTCTGCTGGCCATATCCCTAAGACCTGGAAAACTGCCAGAGTTGTCCCAATCTTCAAAAGTGGGAACAAAAACCACTGTCTCAAACTACAGGCAAATCTCTCTTCTCCCAATACTATCCAAAGTCATGGAAAAATGTGTTCACTCCCAACTAAGCGATTACTATACCAAAACAAATTTCCCTAGCCAATTCCAAGCTGGCTTTCGCCTCAAACACTCCACGGTAACTACCCTGCTAAAAGTTTGCCGTGAAATGCAGTGGGGAATGGAACGGGGACAACTCACTGGTGCAATATTCCTAGATTTTGCAAAGGCTTTTGATACAGTTGATCATGTTATCTTGCTTAACAAACTCCAGTGCTCTGGAATAGAGAAGCATGCTTTAAACTGGTTTCAGTCCTATCAGGTAGATACCAACATGTGTCCATCTCAGGCTCTAACTCCAGCCCCTTGGATATCACCTGTGGATTCCCACAAGGCTCTGCTCTGGTGCCCCTACTCTTCTCAGGGTTCATCAATGATCTTCCTACAGCTTGTAAGGGAGCCTAAATACACATGTATGCAGATGACACAATCTTATATGCACACAGTCATAGCCTCTCCGTCCTTGAACACATACTTCTGTCTGACTTTTTGAGACTTCAAAATTGGATTTCCCAAAACAAACTGTTTTTAAACACTGACAAGACTGTAACAATGGTATTTGGGACACAGGCTACATTTCTAAAGCTTCCAATGACTGAGCTCCAGATCAGAACCAACGCTAAAACAACCCTAACTCCTGTTACTAGTTTTAAATACTTGGGCATATGGTTTGACTCCCATTTAACATTCTGGATGCACATTGATACCCTGACATCCAAAAACCTATGCCAAACTAGGTGTACTTTACAGGAACAAATCCTCCCTAAGTCTGCTGGTCAGAAAGAGTATCGCACAGCAGATGCTAATGCCAATTATTGAATATGGAGACATATTCCCCAAACCCACCTTAGCAAACTTGACACTCTACAATTCAATATGCTGTTCTGTTCTCCAATGCAACTACAACACACATCACTGCGAAATGCTCAAAGAACTAGATTGGTCATCACTTGAGTCTAGGCGCAAAGTTCACCTTTCCTGTCTTGCCTTCAAATACTTTCTGGGCAAGCTACCCGTCTATCTGAACAAGCTCCTCACCCCTACCACATGCAGCACTTATCATCTGAGATCTGACTCCAGAAGACTGTTTTTTTCTTGAAGTGGTAGTCGGGACATGGCGTCCGTATTAGCGTGCTCATCGTGTGAGCGGAATTTTAAACTATATGTGTATGCTCCCAAAAAGAGGTCATACCTTTGTAGATGAGCGGCTGTCGTTGTCGATATACCCCTTTTGGGTTTAAAGCTGAAGAGTAATGGCTTGTGGTCCGTGACAAGTGTAAAGTCGTGACCATATACATACAAGTGGAATTTTTTTTATAGCTCACACTATAGCTAGGGCCTCTTTATCAATAGTTGCATTCAGTCACGGATAGGGAACGAGATGCAAAAGCGATTGATTTCTCTGTGCCATTGTCCATCAGATGAGAAAGTACTGCCCCGAGACCAGTTGGTGAAGCGTCACATGCCAACAGTAACGGTGTGCGGAGGTCATAATGGACCAATACCCGGGACGTCAGAATCATGCATTTTGAGGTTTCGAAAGCTTCCTGACACGTCGGTGTCCAGTTCCATTTCGTTGTTGTTCCCAATAATCTGTGCAGGGGGTACAGAAGGTGCTCTAGATTAGGCAAGAATCTATTATATTAATTCAGTAGTCACAAGAAGGAATGAAGTGGTGAGACATCCTTGGGTGTGGAAGCCTTCACTAATGCGTCCACCTTGTCTTCCGTTGTGTGGAGCCCATCTTCATCCACCACATGTGCACAAAACTCTTAATTTGGGCACAAAAAACTTTTGCAGATTTGTCTTTAGCCCACAGTCCATTAAGCGTTGTAGGACCAGCTCGACATTGTGGCGATGCTCCTCGTCAGTGCGCCCGGTGATCAACATATCATACGGAACACCCTGGGTATATGGTATGCCAGCAATATTCTCCTATTTTTACGCTGCCCAATTGGGGTGCTGGGGCAATCCAAGAACCATCCGGTTAAACTGAGATAGTAATTTGTGTGTGTTGATGCAAGATATTTTCTGGAATCAGGGTGAGCCTCCATTGCAGGTATGCCTGCTTGAGATCGATACAAACACCATAGGGGGAAGTAGTGTGGGGGGGGGGGGGAGCAGTGTAAGAGTGTTGGGTGTGGGGGGGAGCAGTGTAAGAGCGCTGGGTGTGGGTGGGGGCCGTATAAGAGTACTGGGTGCGGGGGGGAGCGGTTGTAAAGCGCTGGGTGAGGGGGAGCTGTGTAAGATGTTGGATGTGGTGTGGGGTGGGAAGCAGTGTAAGAGTGCTGGGTGTGGGGGAGCAGTGTAAGAGACCGCTGTGGTGGAGGGGCAGTATAAGGTACTGGGTGCGGGGGGGAGCAGTGTAAAAGCGCTGGGTGAGGGGGGAGCCTGTGAAGAGTGTTGGATGTGAGGGCGGAACCCAGTGTAAGAGTGCTGGGTGTGGGGGAGCAGTGTAAGAGCGCTGGGTGTGGGAGGGGGCAGTATAAGAGTACTGGGTGCGGGGGGGGAGCGGTGTAAAAGCGCTGGGTGAGGGGGGAGCTGTGTAAGAGTGTTGGATGTGGGGGGAGCAGTGTAAGAGTGCTGGGTTTCGGGGGAGGCAGTGTAAGTGTGCTGGGTGCGGGGGCAGTGTAAGAGCGCTGGGTACGGGGGGGATGGGGCAGTGTAAGAGCGCCGGGTAGGGTGGGGAGAAGTGTAAGAGCACTGGGTGCGGGGGGAGCAGTGCACGAGTGCTGGGTGTGGGGGAGCAGTGTAAGAGTAACACAGGATTGAAACATGTTCTGTGCGCGCGTAACATTGTTTCTGTCTGCACCTGCATTGCACGCGTGTCTGTTAGTGTCTGTTAGTGTGTAAAACTCAGCTCGCCTGTTTCATAAATCAATGTTGTACCTCATACTGCATGGATTCACGTGTCCTGTCAACAGCAGTGTCTCCATGTGCATGTCTCCGTGTAACATGTGCATGTCTTGTCTGTGCGTGTGTTCATCGTCCATGTGTTCATCGTCCGTGTCCCGTTCACAGAGCTTCATCCAAACTAACGCGCCCAGGATCAGGGACAGAACTGTCCGTGTGTTCATCGTCCATGTCATGTGTCACACACGTGTTCCCGGCAGTATCCCTCTCCCCCGGGTTGCCCCTGGTCTAATTCTTGTTGCCCTGCTCCTCTTCCCAGGCCTCAGAGCTGAGTCACACAGCGCCCCCCGGAGGACGAGGGAGCAGAGCTGCAGATTCCTCGCTCAGCCCAACGCCTGCAGAGCACAAGGTGGGGCCACTCCCAGGGGCCACGGAGCCCCCCCAACACCAGGGGTCCAGCAACATCAACCCTCTCCTATCCTAACACACGCCCCCCCCCCCCCCAAAAGTGCGTGCCACAGAAAAACCCAGACAGAGCACCAGCTCCCCCTGACTCTGGGGGTCACCCATCCTAATACACACCCTCCTCTTTGAGGAGGTAAGTAAGAATTTAGACCAGGATAATGCAGTTGATGTGGTCTATTTAGATATTGCAAAGGCTTTTAATACGGTTCCACACAAGAGGTTGGTGTACAAAATAAAGCAAATTGGACTCAGTACCTGGATTGAAAACTGGTTGAAGGACAGACAACAGAGGGTTGTCATAAATGGAACTTTTTCAGTTTGGGCTAAAGTTGTGAGTGGAGTACCTCAGGGATCGGTACTGGGACCCCTGCTTTGTAACTTGTTTATTAATGACCTTGAGGTTGGGATCGAGAGCAAAGTCTCCATCTTTGCTGATGATACTAAATTTTGTAAGGTAATAGAATCAGAGCAGGATGTAATTTCTCTTCAGAAGGACTTGGAGAGACTGGAAACGTGGACAGGTAAAGGGCAGTAAATGGCAGATGAGGTTTAATACAGATAAATGTAAGGTTATGCATTTGGGAAGCAAGAATAAAAAGGCGACTTACAAATTAAATGGGGATAAATTGGGGGAATCATTGATGGAAAAGTGCTTGTAGACAGCAGGCTTAGCAATAGTGCCCAAAGTCATACAGTAGCTGCAAAGACAAACAAGATCTTATCTTGTATAAAACAGGCAATGGATGGAAGGGAAGTAAACATAATTATGCCCTTTTATAAAGCATTATTAAGACCACACTTTGAGTATTAAGTACAGTTTTAAGACCCCTGCTTTGTAACTTGTTTATTAATGACCTTGAGGTTGGGATCGAGAGCAAAGTCTCCATCTTTGCTGATGATACTAAATTTTGTAAGGTAATAGAATCAGAGCAGGATGTCATTTCTCTTCAGAAGGACTTGGAGAGACTAAAAACGTGGGTAGGTAAATGGCAGATGAGGTTTAATACAGATAAATGTACGGTTATGCATTTGGGAAACAAGAATAAACAGACGACTTACATAATTATGCCCCTTTATAAAGCATTAGTAAGACCACACCTTGAATATGGAGTACAATTTTGGGCACCACTCCTTAGAAAATACATTTTGGAACTAGAGAAATTGCAGAGGCGAGGCTAGCTAAATTAGATTTATTTACATTAGAAAGGCGTCTAAGAGGGGATATGATAACTATATACCAATATATTCGGAGACAATACAGGGAGCTTTCAAAAGAACTATTCATCCCACGGGCAGTACAAAGGACTAGGGGGGCTTAAGGTTGGAGGAAAGGAGATTTCACCAGTAAAGGAAAGGGTTATTTACAGTAAGGGCAGTTATAATGTGGTCATCTGTGATGGCAGATACAATAGATTTGTTCAAAAAAGGTTGGACATCTTTTTAGAAAGGGAAGGTTACAGGGATATACCTAATAAGCAATATGGGAAGGATGTTGATCCAGGGAGTCACCCGATTGCCAATTCTTGGAGTCAGGAAGGAATTTCTTTTTCCCCGTATGAGATATCATTGGATGATATGACACTGGGGTTTTTTGTTTGCCTTCCTGTGGATCACAAGTATAGATATAGGATAAAGTATCTGTTGTCTAAATTTAGCATAGGTTAAGCTTGATGGATGCATCATTGCATCAACCTCATCTACTATGTAACACCCTTCCCCCACCTGAGCCATATAGACCACCACAGCAGCGCCAACACCCACCCATCTAATTCGCCAATACACACCACCCCGTCTGAGCGTGCACCAGACATGGAGCCAGCAGCACAGACACCTCCCCTCCCCCATCTTACCTGAGTGTGCCACGGAGACCCCCCACGGAGCACCACCTCCCCCAAGCACCAGAGGAGCAGCAGCACAGACCCCCACCCATCCTAACACCCAATCCCCTTCGCACCACCACAGCAGCATGAGCTCCACCACGTGTGTGTGTACCAGCCACGGACCATCCTCTCTCAATAGCAGGAGCACAGACCTCCCCCCCATCTCCCACTGGAGTGTGTACCGGCCACGGACCACCCCCTCTCCTCAATAACAGGAGCACAGAAGGGGGTTGGGGGAATGAGTGTGCACTACAGTAGCTGGTACCCTGGTATGTGTTAACCCTTCACTATCCAGGGGCACCGTGGCCTCTGCAGAGCATTGCACAAGGATACGAGAGCCTTTCTTTGCCCAAAATCTAGTGACCCGGCTTGTTACCTCCCGTGAGTGTGAGTGGTTACCTCGCGACAGTGTCTCTGCTCCAGGAAACGCCGGGTTATCTAAAGATAGAGTGTAAGCTCTGCGGAGCAGGGACGTGTTTCTTCCATTCGCTGCACAATTTGACACGTGCGCCTCTTGGGATATGGCAGATACTTTTGGGGGGGGGAAGAGGAACAAAATGTCGCAGAGAGGCGCAGACTGATGTATCTCATACTTCCCGCGGCCCCTAACTCGCCCACTAATGCCCCGGGTGCTACGGATCCGGGCCGGGCTTTCTTCCATGCAGAGGAGCAGCAAACCCAGGACTGGATCATGCTGTGACCTGCAGTCGGGGAAGGGGTTCACTCCAGTGAGGGATGCAGGAGGAGGGTGTGCCGGAGGGCCTTGCAGAGCATCGCAGTGTGGGGGTCCCCGAGGTGTGTGTCCCCCTACTCATCTCTCCCCCTCCCCCCGCAGGATTACGTGTTTTACCTGGAGACAGACCGCGTGGAGTCGGGGAAGGGGAAGTGCGCGTACGACCCCAAGCTGGACAGTGTGTCAGCACTTGTCAGTAAGTGACACTCCTATACTCGCCCCACACACACAACTCTGTCACTCACCTCCATCCTCCCGCACGCACCCTCATTCTCACCTTCACTAATTCTCTCATACCCACTCACTTCCACCCTCACTCACTTCCACCCTCACTCGCTCACTTCCACCCTCACTCGCTCACTTTGCTCAGTACTGCTCTATCCTCACGCTGCGCTCCCCCCTCTGCAGCTCGGTGTTTAAGGGTTCCGCAGTGTGTGTGTACTCCATGGCTGACATACGCTTGGTGTTTAATGGGCCGTTTGCTCACAAGGAGGGTCCAAACTACCAGTGGGTGCCATATTCTGGGAAAATCCCGTACCCCCGGCCTGGCACGGTGAGTACCTGCTCTGACCTCTCGTCCTGTGCTCCCCCCCAGTGTCCAGGTGGCATCTTCACCCCTTCTATGAATTCCACCATGGATTACCCAGACGAGGTGATAAATTTCACACAGAAGCACCCGGTGATGTACAACGCGGTGTATCCCGTGCACCGTCACCCGCTGCTCGTCCGGACCAACGTCAACTACAAGTTCACCAGCATCGCCGTGGACCAGGTGGACGCATTCGGTGTGCGATATGAGGTGCTATTCCTGGGCACAGGTACCACGGACGTCACAACCCGCCGCAGATCCGTGCCCCGCCCCGCCCTCCCCCCTGCAGAGCGTCGCCCCTCCCTGCCCTCCCCCTGCAGAGCTTCGCCCCTCCCCATGCAGAGCGTTGCCCCTCCCCGCCCTCCCCTCTGCAGAGCGTCACCCCTCCCCTGTACTCCACCTTGAAGAGTTGTCGCACCTAGCCGCCCTCCCCCATTGACGGTGTGAGCCCCACGCTGCCCTCCCCATCGCAAGAGCGTTGCCCCCTCAAGTTGCCCCTTCCATGCAGAGTGTCGCCCCTGTTGCCTCCCCAATGCAGAGCGTCTGCCCTCCCGCCCTCACCCGCAGGCATCCACCCCTCACTGCCCTCCCTCGGAGAGCATAGTTTCTCAATCCTAACTATGCAAGTGAGACCTGCAGAGCATCGCTCCATAGTAACCGCACCCCCGTAGAGCATCACCCCTCGCTGCCCTCGCATAGCATAGTTTCTGCAGAGCATCACTCCATAGTAACAGTCTGTCCCCCCCCCCCGCCAGAGCGTCGCCATCGCTGCCCCACAAGAGCATAGTTTCGCAGAGCATCGCTCCATGGGGTAACCGTCTGTCCCCCCCTCCCCCGCCCGCCCCAGATCAGGGCACGTACAGAAGTGATCGTTCTGCCCAAGACGACAAGGAGACGGAGGAGCTGATCCTGGAGGAGGTGGAAGTTTTAAGGTGAGACCTACTCCTGGTGCTATGGCTCCTGCCGCTAATAAAGTGGGGGCGTTGGGGGGAGCGGGGGATAGGAGCGTGCCAGTTTGGCTGTACTCGTTACCACTGCGTTTTGCGCGTGTCTTACAACCCTAAAATGTTGCTGTCTGAGGCACACAGAGGTAGTGATTCACCGGGTTTCTCCCACTTCAAAGGCAGTGTCAGTACTAACACCCTGCTCCTACGTTGAGCCCTTAAGTGTGCAAGTTTAGGGGTCTCCCGTCTTGTTGCTCCCTCCCCCCCCCCCAGTATCCTGCACAGTCTACAGCAGTAAAGTGGTTAATTTCTGAGCTCTGCCAGTTACAGGGTGTGACGGTGAAGGGGTTAACCAGGCTTATCAATAAAGGTCAAGCCCACTTGGTTACCCCTGATCCGTATGTTGGGGTCCTAGAGTGTCAGCTCTTGGACCCAGATCTCCTAAATGCATCAGTGTGATGTGTGCATATATGCGAATTAAAGATTTCTGTGGATTTTGCCTTTCCTGGGGTGCTGGGACCAGGGGAGTTCTAGGCGGTGAGTTTCAGGGGAGGTTTGACGGAGAAACTTCTTTCAGATTGAGTCATTTAGGTGGGTTCCAAAAGTTACTGCAGACCCAAAAATGTACCGGATTCAGGTTAGATTCCCGGCTACATTGAGCGCAGTGCTCCGGTCAAAACCCTACCATGAAAAGGTTCTTGACGACTCACCCTAGGGGGTCCTGCTTCAGCACAGACCAGAGAAGGTAAAATGAGGCACATGCAGGAAAAGGGTACCTGAAACAGTCAGGGGGTCCCTAATATAAACAGGAGAGGCTGCCCAGTTCTTATCCAGGTCACCCTCACTCGGGGATAAGGAGTTGAGGGTTTACTCCAGCCCCAAAATAAAACTGTGAGGGTTTTTATTAAGATAATGCTGAGCAGGTTTGTATTATAGTAAGCAGTTTATCTATTGAGGGTCAGAGATATGGCTAGGGTTTTGCTCTAACACCCCAAATAAACTTAGCACATTTTAATAAAGAAGAATAGAAAAGTATAGGTTATTAAAGTGATAGTTTTAAATGTTATATACGTGTCCATGAAACAAAGCAGGGTCTTCCTCCCTAGCCACCTGGGCGTTGGTGACGGTGGGTCAACCTTGGTCCTAGATGAAAGTGACACTTTCCTGGAGGTGTGAACCATTTGTTAGACAAAAAAGGCTAAGTGAAGCACCCACATCCTCAGCTCAAAGGGAACATGTGGCCTAGCACAAGAGTGGAGCCTCGCACTGTGGGGGGGGGAAAAAAGGGGCAGAGAAGAATATTTGCGGCCCCAAGGAACACAGGTGTTTGGGAAACCCGTCTAGTCACCTCAGATGGTTGCTAGGGGAATTGCTTAAGGTTTTTGATTGGGCGCAGGATTTCTGGGAATGAATATAGGTTTTTTTAAAAACCTGACCTAGCTCAGATTGGCAGATTCCCCAGAGATTCAAGAGAGGTTTTCCCAGTGATTCAAAGGGTTCAATGCTTGTGCCAAGCCCAATTTGCCATAAGGGCAAGAACGGGTCAGACGGGCCACAGAGAGCCAGGAAAAAGCTGCAGGACTTTTTAAACGGAATGTTTTTTAAGTCCCCACTCAGTTCTGGACTGTTTTTAAGACTTTATTTCAACTAGGAAAGTCAGTTTGTCAACCCCAGACCCCCAGTAAGTGTATCTTTTCTGGTCTATTGTAATTCATGTGTGTTGCCTGTTTCTATGGAGTAAATTACATTTATTTTAGTATCGGCTTGATGCAATGCTATGATCCGGTATAAAGGTGTGTCATTGGCCTGGTCTCGTGACACAGGGATGGAGTATGTCCCCCAGGACGGGCGCTTCCCTGTCCACTCCCCCAGACGGTGCCCCATGTCCGCCACCCATACCCCCTCTGGTGAGTACACAAGTAGTAACATCTCCCTCTCTGTCATCCCAGGTTCCTGATCCATCAAAAACCATGAAAAATACTCATCAAAGCGAGTAAGTAAGTGGCAGATGGGGGAGGGGTTAAGGGGTATTACCCTACAGTCTGGGGGAGGGCTTCAGGGGTATTACCTACAGACTGGGGATTTAATTAGATTCAACTCGTTTCTCCTCTCACAGCAAAGCTTTAGTAGGCTCGTGTCTGGCGTGACGCACCTGCTCTGCATCGTGTGTTGAGTCTATGGAGAGGCGTGTGCGGACTGATGCCTGGCAGAGGATCCTACTGTGCTGGGGACGGGAAGACCTGCTCCCGTTACTCCGCCTCTCAAGAGGTGCGCAGGGGGAGGGAACTGAGGGAAAGAGGGAGGAGTTTGATGGGAGGTGTGAGGAAGGAGGTGGAGCTGTGAGATGGGGTGTGGACCCGTGGGAAGGGGAGGTGTGAGAAGAAGTATACGGAGAGCTTACAATCTAATATCACCTCTTCCTATCTTTAAGTGGTGGCCCTCTCTCCCTCTTTTCGCTTCACGTATTTCCTCTCGGACTCTCTCTTTGCCTCCCCCCCTTCTCTCTTTGTTGCTCTCCCCCCTCATCTCTCGTTGCTCTCCCCGCTCCTCTCTCTTTGCTCTCTCCCCTCCTCTCTCTTTGCTCCCCCCTCCTCTCTTTGCTCTCCCCCCTCTCTCTCTGCTCTTCTCCCCCCTCTTCTCTCCCCCCTCTCTCTCTGCTCTTCTCCCCCCTCTTTACTCTTCTCCCCCCTCGCTTTGCTCTTCTTCCTCCTCTCTCTCTCACTGTTCCCCCTCACAGGCGCAGCCGGCGTCAGGATGTGAGACACGGGAACCCCATGAGACAGTGCAGAGGGTACAACTCCAACGGTGAGAACCTGACCTGCTCAGGAGGCAATTCAAGGACAGTGGGCCCACTACTGCTAAGGATGGGAACACAGAGGGCATGGCACCTCTAGGGCTGGAACACACAGGGCTTGTTTGATGGATTTATGGGTGGGTTGTTGGACAGATGGATGGATAGACGGGTGGGTTGTTGAACAGATGGATGGATAGATGGGTGGGTTGTTGGACAGATGGATGGATAGATGGGTGGATTGTTGGACAGATGGCTGGATAGATGGGTGGGTTGTTGGACAGATGGATGGATAGATGGGTTGGCTGTTGGATAGATGGATGTTTGGTGGCGTTGGACCTTTGTCTGCTCTCAGTATGTGGGTTGGGGGCCCTTGTGAGCCCAGTGACTCCCTGTGACTCTCCCCCTCCTCACCGCAGTGAGCAAAAACGGGGTGGACGCCGTGCAGTATGGGGTGGAGGGCAGCTCGGCCTTCCTGGAGTGTCAGCCACGTTCCCCCCAGGCCTCCGTCAAATGGATCCTCCAGAAGGACAACACTGACCGAAAGAAGGAGGTGAGGGGGGGGGACAAGGGGCAGTGACAGATCTGTGTGTGTGCGGCAAGTGGGGGCCAGTACAGGGGGGTGTTGTAGATGGTTGGCAGGTCTTCAGGTTTCTGGCTCACGTCTTTCTCTCCCCCCCTAGCTCCGCTCAGAAGGCCGCTTCCTGAAGACAGATCAGGGCCTGCTCCTGCGCTCACTGCAGCTCTCCGATGCCGGCGTATACCACTGTACGGCTACCGAGAACAACTTCAAGCACACGGTGATACGTGTGCGGCTGCTCGTCCTGAGTGGCGAGGCCGTCACCGCCGCGCTCCTGCACCCCGACCCCCCTGCCGCCCTCGCCACCCACACCGCAGGGCCCCCAGGAGCCTACGACGACCTGGTCCAGCTCCTCTCCCAGCCCGAGATGGGACTCATCAACCAGTACTGCCAGGGGTACTGGCGCCCGGCTGGCTCCACCCACAGCGACACCAAGGACTTACAGGACCAGAAACGCGGCCGGAACCGGAGGAACCACCCGCCCACGGGGGGACTGCAGACATGAAATGGGACCCTCTCCGGGACCTGATTTCCCATCTCCCCCTTCTCCTCACGCTCCCCTCCCCCTCTACAGACGACCCCTATTTTATTTTTTACCCAAACTCCTTTTTTTAATATTAAGACAAAAGAGCAAAACAAACTATAAATATAAATATATATATATATATTGAGAGAGAGAGAGAAAGATCTGGTTCTTCCTTGGGTCTCTCGGACTTTATTTATTGGGGGGGTGGAGGGGGGGCACGTATGTTCCCGCCCACTTCCCCAGGGGTGGGGGTGCAAACATGGAATGTGGGGGGCTCTCCTGGACGAGTGATTATCGGTGACCTTACAGCACTGGGGAGGTGAGGAGGGCCTCTGGTCTCTTGTCATTGTACCCACCATTCCCACTTCAGCTGCCGGCTCTCCACAGAGGAGTCGGAGGACACTTTGTCTCTGGTTTGGAAGCGGACGGTATTTGGGTTTGTCGCCTCCCTCCTGTGTGGTGAGGTGACCCCCCCTGCCCTGACACCCCGCTGTGTGAGCCCCCCCCCCCTCCACACCACATCAGGCGGAGCCATCACTCGCCCCAGTCTCGTAATTAAAGCCGCGCTCCGGGTTTATGGGAAGCGTGAGTTTTGGCATCACAATGGGAGCGGTCCCTTCGGACTGGGGGAGGGGAGACCGCCACAGCTATTGTATCCATGACAACAGCCTGAGCAATCAGTTGGCTCCGTTTCTGAAAGATCCACCTCCGAGTCGCGCCTACTGGAATATAACGATCCCCGCGCTAACTGGAGGACTCCACTTCCCCGCATGGTGTCGCGCGACATCCGGAAATCTTCCATTGTTTTCTTTTGTTTCATACGAACGATTGATGTAAAATATAATATTTTCGGTGGCCTACTTACAATAAAAAAAAATGGCTGCCATTGTGAACATATGCTAGATATGTAAAGGGGGGGGGGGGGGGGGTTGCATGGGTGAGCGTCGGCACTTTATAACAACTCTCATGTTTTGGGGCTGGGGGGCTTTAAAGGTGGCAGTCCTTGGACTGGGTTGGAGGGTTTCAGGAGAGATTTGTGTGGTGTTATTATGTACAGCCTGACAAAGAAATGTTCTTTTATGCAAAGTCTTCCTTTTTATATATTTGGCGTATTTGTTTATTAATTGGGATGTGAGGTACATGTCCCTAATGTATGTATATTAGGAGGGATTGAACGAGGTACGTGTCCCTGATGTCTGTGTGAGAGGAGAGGGTGAGAGGTATGTGTCCTTGATGTCTGTGTATTAATAAGGGGGTGTATGGTAGGTATCCCTGTTGTCTGTGTATTAGGAGGGGGTGAGTGGTATGTATCCCAGATGTCTGTGTATTAGGACGGGTTGAGAGGAACGTGTCCCTGATGTCTGTATTAGGAGGGTGTGAGTGGTATGTGTCCCTGTTGTCTGTGTAT
This sequence comes from Ascaphus truei, assembly GCA_036426205.1. Lineage (NCBI taxonomy): Eukaryota > Metazoa > Chordata > Amphibia > Anura > Ascaphidae > Ascaphus > Ascaphus truei. The sequence continues at coordinate 34,442 of WSYH01000794.1, forward strand.
TAGGAGGGAGTGAGAGGTATGTGTCCCTCTTGTCTGTGTATTAGGAGGGGATGAGAGGTATGTGTCCCTGATGTCTGTGTATTAGGAGGGGATGAGAGGTATGTGTCCCTGATGTGTGTGTATTAGGGGATGAGAGGTACGTGTCCCTGATGTCTGTGTATTAGGAGGGGATGAGAGGTATGTGTCCCTGATGTCTGTGCATTAGGGGGTGAGAGGTACGTGTCCCTGATGTCTGTGTATTAGGAGGGGGCGAGAGGTACTTGTCCCTGATGTCTGTGTATTAGGAGGGGGTGGATGGTAGGTATCCCTGATGTTTGTATTAGGAAAGGGTGAGAGGTACGTGTCCCTGATGTCTGTATTAGGAGGGTATGAGTGGTAGGTGTCCTTGTGTGGGAGGGAAGGTGCCCTGGTTTGGGGGTGTCCGTCTGTAAATAGCTGTATCTGAGAATGTAGCGAGTCGGAACGTGCAGTGATTCTGTCTTATTCTCCTGTGGATGAACCGGAATTCTAATAAACACTGATCTGTTTTACACGACTCGGGTAAGGAGGAGTCTGTGCATGTCACACGCATGTAACACGCAGGACTGTCAACCCTGTTAACCTCTTAGGTGCCTGAGAATCCAGCATAGCATTTCTCTGCAGCCAAAGGGTTAATGCGAGTAATTAGACATGTAATACTCCGTACTGTTATACGTTATATTTCACTTACCCGGGTCATGTTTCTTCCATGAAAAATATTTTCTTGTATATTAAGTGATCTTTCTGGTCTGTGCTGAAGCAGGGAAATTTGGCGGTGAGTCTGTGTCTTCATGTCCCCGGGAATCTGACCTGATTCTCTGACACATTTTTCGGGTGGCCAGCAACTCTGGACCCCTTCTAGGCACAATCCGACAACACTTTCACTGCAAAACCCACTCTGAAACTCATAGCCTGAGAATCTCCACTGGTTAGCACTCCTGGAAAGGTAAAATACACATACATTCTTTATTACGGTACAATGCATGTGCCATGACGGGGTTCAGGAGCTGACACTCTAATCTCCCCAATATGGCTCAGAGGTATCCAGCCAGGCATAAGACCTTTATTTATGGCCTGGTTATCCCCTCACTGTCACAGTCCCCATAATTGGTGTAGGCGTTTGGTAGGACGAATGGGGTATCCTCGGGTGGTAGGACAATAGTGGACAGTGTCTGGGACAACTCAGAGCAGGTCTTATTACATCGGGTGCGCCAGGGGGTTATGCCGTTGAAGCCAGGGTAAGCCAAGAATGATGTCAAGGATGGCGAGTGGATGACGTCCAAGCGTATATCCCCCCCTATGATCTTTGCCCGTCCGCAAACGTAACTGGGCTATCTCCAAGGAGATGAATGCCGGCTGTAATGTCTACCGTCGATCGCTTATAATCCAACTGGGACCCGTTTCTTAATAAGAGGAATTTGGTGCCTCTCGGCGAAGGCCTGATCGATGAAATTGCCACCTGATCTGGAGTATAAAGGAGAAGGGCAAATAGTTCCCAGTGTGACTTCCGGATCTCACTGGGAGATGGCGTTTTCCGATTTGTTGGGGCATCAGAGGGCCTGATGTCTGACAAGGCTGCAATACATGCAGGGAGCATGGGGTGCCGATGTGTGTGACTTTGGAGCAGATGGGGCCTGCACAATGGCCTGGAGTTGATTCATGGATCCCAATTTGCTCCAGGTATAGTTCTAGCTTATGAAATAAGCCGGCCAAAACTCGACCCCCCTCAGCAGGGCCCGTGTTTGTGGGGCTGAGCAAACTGTAACTGGACTGTGATGCAGAGGTGGGGATTAGAAAACACTGACCTAGAGACGCAAGATTGCGTCCGGTGTGCAGGTTCGTAGTCATGGATAGCTGGGTCAGGGTAAGAGAATGTAGGATAGTTGAAGGCAAGCCGAGGTCAAGGATTGGAGAGAGCAGGGTAGTCGTAGGGACGCCGACGTCGAGGATTGGAGAGAGCAGGGTAGTCGTAGGGACGCCGACGTCGAGGATTGGAGAGAGCAGGATAGTCGTAGGGACGCCGACGTCGAGGATTGGAGGAGGAGCGGATAGTAGTAGGGACGCGAAGTAGAGGCAGTGGGAGAAGGAGGTTCTCTCCTCGACACGTAACTGACCCCCGCGGATAACCCCTAACTCTCTCCCTGCTGCCTGCCTTTTTAATTAATTACATCACCCTTTTTCTTTTCTGAGTCTGCCAAGTCCTTGTACTCCCTAGTCCGGTGCGCTTATTTTCCCTCAGTTCTCACTGAATTTCTCTCTGCTCACTCAACCCTTTTAGCAAACCTTTTTTGCCATTCAAGCTTCACCATATTATTTGTTTTTAGCTTCTCCGTTCATCTCGTTGTTTTTCTCTTCCTTCACTTTCATACTCGCCCAACTCTTCGTTCTTCCTTCCTCCTGTTGTTTCCTTCTTTCTGCCACCTCCCTTTCCTTTCCTTCCGCCCACTTTTCACCCTGCCGCTTCTTTGTATCACTCCATCTTTTTTTTATAACCCCGCTTTCTCTCCTTTTCTTATTGTTTCACCCCCCCGCCCCGCCCTTCCAAGTCCTTGCTCGCTCCTACGATCTGATTTTTCAGCTTGGATGGTTGGAACAGCCAGGACTAGTCGTCAGGGGACGCCTACGTCGAGGATTGGCGGCGGCCTTGCGAGGCACTGGGAACCTTCCTTGATCTTCTCTATTCCCACTACCAGACTCCAACCTGCAGAAGGTTAGCTTCGGAGCAGGAGGACGCACGTCTTCTGAAACTTAGGATGTATTTCAGAATCGATATTGTCTGAGGATCGAGCACGGCTGGGATTCTCCATCTACTGGCTCACTTATTCCTATCCCTTCCAATTACCACTTCCCTGTCTGTTTTCCTCACTCTAAGGCCATCGTGGTCTTCCCACCCTTTACTTACATTTTTGCCTTTTTTTTCAAGCCCGCCTTTCATGTTCTACCGGGACAATTTCGTTTGGAAATCCTCGGAACAGCTGTATATATCTCCAATTCATCCCCTCCGTTCTCCTTTTTCTCCTCCCTCTCCCCCTCTTAGGTTCCCGATCGCTGGCCATACCCTCTCTGGCGCCTCCCGCCCTCGCCCATTGGTCCTTCCTTTGATCTCTACGGTCCCCCGGCACCCGTGCCTTGCACGATGGTTTTGTCCTGATGCAGGCCACACAGCTCGGCTCCGCGCACCTCTACCACCCCTTTTCCTCTTCCTTCCGCCCCCCTTTTTCCCCACCCGCGTCCCTCCGCCCTTCCCCTCCCACGGATTCTCTCCCCTTGACCCTTCTCCGTCTATCTTCCCCCCCAGCCTGAGAAAAGTTTCCACGACCATCCTAGTGGGCCAATATGAGTAGCGGACGACGACCGCCCCCCACTCAAGGAGATTAGTCACGCACCCGTAAGGTATGTCTCGCCCCCAAGGTGATAAGAACGGAAGGTCGAGCTACGCTGCAAGGGCAGATGATCATCTCGTCCTCACTACCTTTGCTTCCTTCTCGCACCTAAACCCATGTCCCCCTTCTGTCCTTTCTTTCCCGTCCCTTTTTTCCGTCACCCTGACGAGACTATGCCCTCCTATCCTATATCCCTTCTATCGGAGATGCTCGTCATTAGCAATTCCCTCCCTCCCCTTCTGGGGAAACGAATTCCCCTCGAACTCATCATGTGTAACCAAACGCCACCTGGAATTACATCGTTTCCGCACACCAAACCGCTTTTCCCTCCCACCCCTGATCCCATTCCCCTCCCCCCAGACCCCCCCTACCTCCCCATCCCCCGCGGCCCCTAATACGACATTCACGCACGCTTGTTTTGTCTCCCACCTTTCTTCCTTCCCCCCAACGCTAGGGCATATTGCTCGTTTATGAACTTAAGCGATCCCGTCCACCCCCGGGAACGATGCCATTCCGGTTTGGGTAATAGATGTATATATACTGGATATATTCAACGGGCGGTTTACGGGAATGAATGGGAAATATGTAGCGAAGATTTCGGATAGGAAGCACAGGCAGACTGCTAGTTCCGTGAGCAATATCCTATCCTAAGCAGGACATCGCCTCAGGAACAAATAAAAGTAACCACTTAAAAACTAGCCGCATCCCAGGAAGGGATTAGGCCACAGGAAAAGGAAGGACTCCGAAAAAGAAGCGAGCAGGGCAATTACCCTTCCAAGTCCGTATGAACTGGGGGAGGGAGAAGGTACAAGCGACCGGCAAGTGCTACGTTAGGGAAGATGTAAGAAAAGTGAAAAACTAGCAAGAAACAGGAGAGTTAGAAGAAAGGGGGATAATGGGGTTTAAAATATAAACGCGTGTCAGCTCATTGTCGGAATGGGCCCAAGTAATTTATAGAGAATGGCTTCTGCAGCAATCCTCCGCCTTTCCACTTTCTCTTTCTCACACCTTCAGGATGATACGGGAGTCGAGAAAAAGGAAGGAAATGAAATCGCGAGAGATCATACTTCATTTCTTCACAATCCTCCCACCAGGGTTGCGTCATGATTGTATGGGAGAAAAAGGATACACGGTATCTTTTGTAACACACCTGGAGGCAAACGGTCTTTGCTTATCACGGAGTGGGAATTAAAAAGATATCTCATTCGGGGTCCGCACTCCGCGGGCTCTGGGAGAGGGGCGTTTGCTTCTATGGTTGGAAATCGCGAAGATTTATACGGGGTAGGTGGGTGCCTTCTGACGGAATCAGATAGAACATAAGGGCCCTTAGTGAGGCTTTGCCCGGCTGAAAAAAAGGAATTTGAATTGGCCGACGCTCTAGAAATCCGGAGGGGGAGAAAGTAGCGTGATCATAAAGGCGAAGCGCCCCACACCCATCCGAACTTCGTCATCGCCTCTCCTCACAACGCCTCGTACGTTTTCTCTACTCCCCTCGTTTCTTTGCTCCTTGTCACTACGCCGTGCCTCCTCCGACTTCACGTTACCAACGGTACGATGTATCCTTTCCTTCCCACCCGGAGGCCCCTCGTTGAGCAAGTTGCAAAGGGAAGAACAATGGGCTAGTGGTGCACCATTCTACGGGAATGGAAGCCGAACGTGATTTTCGTATTCGGTGTTCATCCGAGATGCCCAGAGAGACCCACAGCACGGCACGCAGCTGAGTCCACCACTACCTCACCTGTCTTCCTCCAACACACTACCCCACCTCTAAGGACTCTACTCCCCCTCCTTAGCTCCAGGACCCCCCCAGACCGACGCCCCCCAATCCTTTTTCTGATAGCACAGGTGATCTCCTCCACGTCACTGGCTTGTGACCACCCTTTTTACCCTCGGTCCTCTTTTCCCCCCCCCCTCCATCCCCTTTCGTCTCCTCCTTCTTCCCGATCTTCTTGCACCCTGAGAGGGAAAAAAAAACCCAAGTAGGAGAACGGTACTCCTTCGACCTGAGCCGGGTTTATACTGACTGTCCAACCGTGCAAAGGTTGATAAGTGACCCTGCTTAGCTCTCCCACGCTTACCCCAGTGTCCTCATTCATTGACCTGCCTCACACTGAAGCGCTTGACAGACTTTCTGCAAGTCACTTTATCTCCCTGTGCCTCAGACACCAAAATCATAAATTGTAAGCTCTACGGGGTAGGGACTGTGTCTGTTACATTCCTGAGTCCTGTCGCAGGAGACCCGCACTTTTAACACCGGGATCACTAGCACCAGACGGGACAAAGAAGATGAATAATCTGAGTTTATTCTGGCACGCCAGCAGACATAGCAAAATACACAATTACAGAGTACACTTACCAACTGGGGGCCTGGGGAGAAGACTCTAGCCTCGACTAGGTTCAGGGGCCTTCTTCAAGTAGGCTTGCCCTCTCTGCTTCTCGTCCTGGTTCCTCCAAGTCCTTTTCATCCAATAGCATCTTTGAAAATCCCGCCAGTTGAATGACCATCAAACTCCAAAGATGTTCTGTTACTCTGATCGGCAGCACTCCTTACATAGCCCTCGGAGGCTATCTTTTACATGGGGAAGGAGCCCCCGACCAATCAGAGCACGTATTGAGATGGTGCAGCCAATCCCCAGGGCAATCAGAGGAGGGGGCGTGCTAAGGCACTCAAGTGATGACAGGACTGCTGGCAAGTGGGAAATTCGAACTGGCCAATCGGAACCGCACCTAGCGGCTTGCCCTGGCCACCCTATACCTACCACTGGGTAGGTGCCAGTGTGTCTGTGGGGAACAAAGGCTCTCCCCGCTAAGAACCCATACCCGGACCTGATACACAGCCCTTCCCCGATCACCAAATGTCTTGACCCCTTGCCGCTCCCAGCTTTTGTCTCAATCCAGTATTTCTATGCAGGCGCCTCGACTGATCTAATCACTGAGTCTGTCTCCATATAAATGAATACACACAACCCACAATACTGTCTTGTAAGCTGGGGGAAAATACCGTTTTACCGGTAATAAAGTGCCATATATATATATATATACACATACACACACACACACATCTCTCGGTCCTTGTTCCCCCCCCAATATATACATAAATATCCCCATTCCAGAACACACAGTTATGAGGCTCTTTTCCATCAGGGGTCCCAACAAACAAATTGTATCCACAATGTGAGCGCACAGAGGTGGCCAAAAACACACTCGCTTTTAGGGTTAGCTAGCCGGGCTTCACCTCTATTATGTGAGGCCAGCTAACCCTACCATCACAAGCCCCATTGAGAGAAAAGCGCTGTATGAAATAAAGTTATAATTATAATATGTGCAGCCCCCTGTAAACAGCTCAGGCTATACCTACCTTCCTTTACTGAGCGGTTAATCAGGTCCAGTTTTAAGATCAGACGCCAGTACTCATTATGGGTTTTCCCCCTTCATAGCCCTAACTGAATGGTAGACGCAGGCCTGGCTCTGATCAGGCGTGAGCAAAGAGGGGGAGGTTCTGCTGACAACCAGGAGGGGAGGGGCTAGCTCTATATTTAGCAGCCCACTCCAGTGAGGTGAGGAGTGTCTTCGTCCTTGCTGTGTGCGTGTTCCTCTCTTATTGATGGTTCTTCAAGAGAGAGAGTAGCGTAAGAAGAGTTCGAGTGAGCAGTGAGACCAAGAGTCTAGAGCTGGTGATATTAAGCTAAACTAAAACATATACTAAAGCGCTCAACCTATTAACCTAACTTAACTATCTACTTGTGATATATAAGTCTCTAATTATTAATTCCTCTATAAATGAATTAATAATGAATATGAATGATTCCTGCAATCTATTATTAAACTGAGGAAGTGGCTGCCTATGGACGAGGAATGACACACCTATCCACAAGGAATGCACAATCAATACTGAACAAACACTACAAAACATACAATAAACATTAATGTCCTTGGCGCACTATCTGGTGAATAACCTGACAGTTAGAGAGAGTCCAATTGGTCTGAGATAGGGATATTAAATCCGGAATCCAATCTTTTGGAGGTCTTAGAGGTAGTGAATCAAATCTGTAGTGATATAAAAGACAGAACAACCATTGCGCAGTACTTCTGGTCAAACTTCAACTCCCCCCGTTGCCAGCTACTTACATAAAAATGATTATAAAAGGGCCTCAAAAGGTACTTTCACTTCTTCCCGTCACCTTATTTTGCTATGTTGGAGGTGGGATGACTCTCTGATCAGAGGGGGGCCTCTCTCCAGCGTGATTACCGGAAAATAAGGGAATAGGGCAATGGTATGAACATGTATTCAATATTAAACGGGTTTGGAGACACATAGTGTCTCCAACACTTTAGATTGAAGCATGGGCAGAACCCAGCAGGGTTAATCTGTAAGGGAATTGAATGCCCAAAGCAAAATGGAGAGGGGGAGATAAAATAAAATCTGATATCCAAGACGCGAAAGCTTCTGGATATACACTCTAAAAATCTGACCCCAAAAGGACTAATATAGAGTTGATCTGGCTTCATTTTTAAAAAATGGATAGATCAATATAATATGGTTAGATATCTGCTAGTATATTCCTCAACCTCAATAAACATCTTTCTCTGAGTTCTTAGCAGAGCTGCATAGAGGTTAATCCCCTGTGCAATATGGTAACCACCTCCGAATTCATTTTATAGCATACACTAATACCTGTCTTTTGTGAGTTTAATTTTGTGCTAATGCGGTTTTATAATTTTATAATATCTGATTTACATGTATAATGATCATTTGATTGTACAGATTGATATAATGTGGACAACGTAATGAGCAGGGGTTTCCAATTTGGTTATATCCAATGGGAGCCCGCATTAATATCCGGGGGTTTAAATAGCCCTTACTACCAGGGACACTCCATTGCCCTGAGGGAAGTGACGTCAGCAGTCACGAACGCGCGTAGGGTGGAGTTTCTGTAGCAGTGTTAAGTTGCTTACGTCCACGCATGCACGGAGAGAGAAAGGGGAGCTTGAGCAGTGACATCATCGGTGTGAGACGAGGCGCTCCGAATCGAGGGCACGAAGCGGGGACACCGCGCTGAATCCACCCCTATCTGCAGCAACCCAGCATCCTGCCACGCAAGCGGACGGCACATTGTACCACGTATATAGGGACTATAAGCATGTGAGTGCATGATTTATAGTCTTGTTTTTATGTATTAAAATTGTGACGGTATCATACCATTGGCCCTATTCCCTTATTTTCCGGTATCACGCTGGAGAGAGGCCTCCTCTGATCAGAGGAGTCATCCCAACCTGGCAACATAGCAGAGAAATAATGTGAGGGGAAGAGAGTGAAAGATACCTTTTGAGGCCCTTTATAAATCATTTTTATTGTAAGTAGCTGGCAACGGTGGGGGAGTTGAAGTTTGACCAGAAGTAACTGCGCAATGGTTGTTTGTCTTTTATATCAATACAGATTTGATTCAACTCAACTACCTCTAAGGACCTCCAGAAAAGATTGGATTCCGGATTTAATATCCCTATCATCAAGGACCATTGGACTTCTCTAAACTGTAGGTATTCACCAGATAGTGGCCAAGCAAAGGACATTTATGTTTATTGTATGTTTTGTAGTGTTTGTTCAAGAGTCTAGAGCTGCTGAGTATTAGGCCGTGAGCCACGAATCCTGTGGAACGGTCCGAGGAGTATCAGGAGGCTACGGGCTCCCCGGCGCAGCGTGCCGGTTGAGAGCGAGAGGAACCAAACCGATCAGCGTCTATAAGTAGAGCTGATAGAATTATAGACTGGTGGACCAATGCCCTCACCCCGCTGCCAGGGGTGATGGGGAGAGAATTCAAGACCCACCTCGAGGCTAACCTCGGGGGTGGGCCACGGGGTCTTGCAGCCCTAGCTCAGACCATCCTGTCGGCCGAGTGACTTGGAGGGAAGGAGAGGAGGAGGTCGTGGGAGTTGAGCGGGTTGTACCTGGCACTGGCGATTGTATTGTGGCTGCTGGAAGCCTTATCGTTGCTCTGTCAAATAAAGAGACTGTTCTGCACCCGTAAAGACTGTGTGTGATTTGGAGAGTATAACCCTGGGACCTGAGGGGTTCTTCTATACCAGTCCTGTCCCATTACCCTGGGAGTATAGAAGATGGAGACGCTGCACCACTAAGATATCATGGAGGCTATCACCCCAGAAGCCCGGTCCTGGCTCCCCCACAACATAGCGGGAAGCTCAGGCCCTCCTGTTCCTCACAGGTACGCACCACACTGCATGTAACCAGCCCCCATGCACCCCTCACACTCCCGTAGAGACTGGGGGGGGGGGAGGGGGGAAACAGGGTTACATATGTTACCCTTAGTAGTGGCCAGGCTGTAATGTAAACCATGTTCATACGGAACTCCACTAAATTTTATGTACGGAATGTCTGAATCCATGAACTTCTGGACCAAAATTGCAATGCCTTAAGCAGAGCAGTATTACCAGTCATGGTATTAACTTGGAAGTGAGTGGGATTCGGGGGGGGGATGGGGACGGGTGGAAATGGCTGCCTTTAACTTGTTCACTATGAGTGGGGGAGTTACAGTGAGGAGGCGGGGGGAGTTACAGTGAGGAGGAGGCAGAGTTAGGACGAGGCAGTGGCGGAGTTAGGGTGAGGAAGCAGTAGAGTTAGGGTGAGGAGGCGGGGCAGGGAGGGCGGGAGAGTGAGGGGACATGGGAGTTATGGTGAGGAGGCGGGGTAGTTAGGACGAGGAGGCGGGGGAGTTGGAGTGAGGGGGTGGGGGAGTTGGGGTGAGGGAGTTCGGGAAAGGGGACGGGAGAGTTAGGGTGAGGATGCGGGGGAGTTAGGGTTTTGCAATAATCAAAAGAAATCTCTGATGACCTCAGAAAACCAGTTATTGATGCTCATCAGTCTAGAATGAGTTACAACATAATTTCTAAGGATTTAGGGCTCCACCAATCCACTGTGAGACAAATGGAGAAAGTTCAAGACCACAGTCACTCTACCCAGGAGCGGTCGTCCTACCAAAATCTCTCCAAGAACAAACCGGCAAATCATCCACCAAGTCACAAAGAACCCCAGAGTAACATTCAAGGATCTGCCGGCCGCTCTCACCTTGGCTAATGTGAGTGTTCATGACTCCACTATCAGGAAAAAAAAACAAGAATGGTGTTTATGGAAGGATAGCCAGGAGGAAACCACTGCTCTCTAAAAAGAATATTGCTGCCTGTCTGAAATTCGTCACAGAGCACATACTGTACATGATCCACAACACTTCTGGAACAATGTTCTCTGGACACACAAATCAAAGGTTGAACTTTTTGGTTTCAATTAGAAACATTATGTTTGGTGAAAACCAAACGCTGCGTTCAAACAGAACAACCTCATCTCAACCGTTAAGCATGGTGATGGGAGTGTGATGGTTTGGGGCTGCTTTGCTGCCTCAGGACCTGGACGTCTTGCCATCATTGACCATTGACACAACCATGAATTCTGCATTGTATCAGAAGATTCTAGAGGAGAATGCAAGGCCATCCGTCCATGAGCTAAAGGGAAAGTGGGTCATGCAGCAAGATAATGATCCTAAACATACAAGCAGCTCTACAAAAGAATGGCTGCAGAAGAAGAAATTCCGTATTTTAGAAAGCTACATAATTACATAGTAGATGAGGTTGAAAAAAGACATGCGTCCATCAAGTTCAACCTATGCTAAATTTAGACAACAGATACTTTATCCTATATCTATCCTTATTGATCCAGAGGAAGGCAAACAATAAACTCCAGTGACATATCATCCAATGATATCTCATAAGGGGAAAAATAAATTCCTTCCTGACTCCAACAATTGGTAATTAGATTACTCACTGGATCAACATTCTTCCCATGTTTATTTATTTGGTATATCCCTGTATACCTTTCCTTTCTAAAAAGATGTCCAACCTTTTTTTGAACAAATCTATTGTATCTGCCATCACAGTCTCCATGGGTAATGAATTCCATATAAACTGCCCTTACTGTATAGAACCCTTTCCTTTGTTGCTGGTGAAATCTCCTTTCCTTCAACCTTAAGGGATGACCAAGAGTCCTTTGTACTACCCTTGGTATGAATAGTTATTTTGAAAGCTCCTCGTATTGTTTCCGAATATATTTGTATATAGTTATCATATCCCCTGTTAGACGCCTCTTTTCTAATGTAAATAAATCTAATTTAACTAGCCTCTCCTCATAAATCAGATTATCCATCCCCTTTATTAATTTGGTGGCTCTTCTCTGCACTCTCTCTAGCTCCATAATGTCTTTTCTAAGGAGTGGTGCTTAAAACTGTACGTAATACTCAAAGTGTGGTCTTAATAATGCTTTATAAAAGGGCATAATTATGTTTACTTCCCTTCCATCCATTGCCTGTTTTATACAAGATAAGATCTTGTTTGTCTTTGCAGCTACTGTATGACTTTGGGCACTATTGCTAAGCCTGCTGTCTACAAGCACTCCTAAATCCTTCTCCATCAAGGATTCCCCCAATGTATCCCCATTTAATTTGTTAGTTGCCAGTTTATTCTTGCTTCCCAAATGCATAACCTTACGTTTATCTGTATTAAACCTCATCTGCCATTTACTGCCCTTTACCTGTCCACCTTTCCAGTCTATCCATGTCCTTCTATAGAGAAATTACATCCTGCTCTGATTCTATTACTTTACACAATTTAGTATCATCAGCAAAGATGGAGACTTTGCTCTTGATGCCAACCTCAAGGTCATTAATAAACAAGTTAAAAAGCAGGGGTCCCAGTACCGATCCCTGAGGTACTCCACTCACGACTTTAGCCCAACCTGAAAAAGTTCCATTTATGACAACCCTCTGTCTGTCCTTCAACCAGTTTTCAATCCAGGTGCATATATTTTTTACGGAGTTCAATTTGCTTTATTTTGTACACCAACCTCTTGTGTGGAACCGTATCAAAAGCCTTTGCAAAATCTAAGTAAACCACATCAACTGCATTACCCTGATCTAAATTCCTACTTACCTCCACAAAGAAACAAATAAGGTTAGTTTGGCAAGATCTATCCTTCATAAATCCATGCTGACTATTACTAATAATTTTGTTTTCCATGAGGTATTCCTGAATATTATCCTGTATTAAACCTTCAATTAGCTTCCCCACTTTTGAAGCCTGGCTTACAGGTCTGTAATTCCCCGGTTGTGATCTAGCTCCCTTTTTAAATATAGGCACCACATCTGCTTTACGCCAATCTTCTGGTACTGAGCCTGTGGAAATGGAGTCCTTGAATATTAAATGTAATGGTTTGGCTATTACTGAACCTATCTCCATGAGAACTCTTGAATGTATGCCATCGGGGCCAGGTGCCTTATTTACTTTCATTTTATCAAGCCGCCCATGAACTTCTTCCTTAGTTAACCAATTGTTTGTTAATATGGAGGTTGTGGCTTCCTCCTGCGGCACTACTATTGAAATAGATTCTTCCCTGGTAAAAATAGAGGCAAATAATTTGTTTAATACCTCTGCTTTTTCCTTATCTCCAATAATCTGCCTGCCCATCTCACACTGAAAAGGTCCTATATTTTCTTTTCTCATTTTTTATGTTATTAAGGTACTTTTTAGAGTTGTTCTTACTTTCTATCTTTTTTCATTATAAATGTTTGCTAATTTGATTGCCCTTTTGCAACTTTTGTTACATTGCTTATAATTCGGATACGATGCCTCCGTCCCTTCTGACATCAAGAATCTAAACGCCTTCCTCTTCTTGTCCATTTCCTCCCCTACCTGTTTATTTAGCCACATTAGTTTTGACTTATTTCTTTTACACTTATTACCCAAGCGTATACACTGATGAGTGTGCTTTTCTAACAATGTTTTAAAGACTGTCCAATTATCTTCTACATTTTCCCTGCAAAAACATCATCCCACTGTATTACTAGTAGATTAGACCTCAGTGTATTAAAATCTGCCTTTATAAAGTTTAAGGTCTTTGTTGAACCCAAGAAATCTGCTTTTTGATAATTTATTTCAAATGAGACCATGTTATGATCACTGTTACCCAAATGTTCCATGACTTGAATATTTGCTATTACTTCTACATTGTTTGATAGTACCAAATCCAGAACTGCCCCTCTCCTGGTTGGTTCCTCAATAATTAGGGTTATATAATTGTCTTTAAGCACCCCCAAAAACCTGTTTCCTTTTTTTGTAGACTGGCCTAGTCAAAGTCCGGACCTAAACCCCCTCGAAATGTTGTGGCAGGACCTGAAGCGAGCTGTCCATGCAAGGAAGCCCTCAGATGTCACTGAGATGAAGCAGTTCTGTAAGGGGGAATGGGCCAAAATTCCTCAAACCCGATGTGAGACTGACCAGCAGTTACAAGAAACGCGCAGTTGAACTCATTGGTGCTCAAGGGGGCGCCACCAGGTGCTGAATCTAAAGGGGGCGCCAGCAGGTACTGAATCTAAAGGGGGCGCCACCACGTACTGAATCTAAAGGGGGCGCCACCAGGTGCTGAATCTAAAGGGGGCGCCACCAGGTACTGAATCTAAAGGGGGCGCCACCAGGTACTGAATCTAAAGGGGGCGCCAGCAGGTGCTGAATCTAAAGGGGGCGCCACCAGGTACTGAATCTAAAGGGGGCGCCACCAGGTACTGAATCTAAAGGGGGCGCCACCGGGGACTGAATCTAAAGGGGGCGCCTCCAGGTACTGAATCTAAAGGGGGCGCCACCAGGTACTGAATCTAAAGGGGGCGCCACCAGGTACTGAATCTAAAGGGGGCGCCACCAGGTACTGAATCTAAAGGGGGCGCCAGCAGGTACTGAATCTAAAGGCGGTGCCAGCAGGTACTGAATCTAAAGGGGGCGGCAGCAGGTACTGAATCTAAAGGGGGCGCCAGCAGGTAATGAATCTAAAGGGGGCGCCACCAGGTAATGAATCTAAAGGGGGCGCCAGCAGGTACTGAATCTAAAGGGGGCGCCACCAGGTACTGAATCTAAAGGGGGCACCACCAGGTACTGAATCTAAAGGGGGCGCCAGCAGGTACTGAATCTAAAGGGGGCGCCAGCAGGTACTGAATCTAAAGGCCTGGCGTAGGGGTCCTTGGCTACGCACCCTCGCTGTGCTGCTCGTACATCACCGTGAGAAGCGACTACTGAGGTTTGGGTTAGTCAGTGCTCAATAATTCAGGCAAAAAAAACTACTCTCACGCATGCTTGTTCATTTAAATATGTCCAAAAACGCCATTAAAACGTCACGTCTCCCGGACACAGACAGGATAGTAGAACTTGAGTTCCGCGATCAGCGAGACTGCGTTTAGTTCTTGCTACTTTAGTAGAGCTATGCTCGCCATTTACCAGCGCTGTTTTTCGTTTTTTTTTAAAACCGGGATGCGTACGTTCTTAAGGAGATAAAGAAGCGACTGGAATATTAGTGGCCCGGGAGGTTTAAAATGTTTCGAGCCCAGTGCACGGTGTGTAAGTTACCATGGCAACCCTCCGTAGCTAGGAGGAGTATAATGCATTTTTTACACATAGGGTAGTATCCCCGGAGGTAAAGGGTTACATAAATTGAGGAACGGTGGGACGGGTAGGGGGTGCTCTGACGCTGTGAACCACGTTAATTCAGCAGGACCCCTGCTTTACACCTAGGGAGGGCGTTATTTACAGCGGAATGCGGTAAAAGAGCTGTCCACACCCCTAACTTAATGGCCCGCTCAGTAGGAAGCCACAACTGATAATCTTTGCAGGCTTCCTATGCCTGAGATTTGATTTTGACAGCATTTGTGTTTCCCGGAAGGCGGGGGAGATTAAACAGTAGTAAACCACACTTTAAACAGTACAGTTACCACAGTATATCAACCAGGGGGGCTTCGCCCAGGGGTCCCCCTGAAACTAAAATGCGCCCAAGTAAGAGGGACTGCGCCTTTAAGGGGACAACTGGCGCGTCTTCTATCTTCTACTGGTGGGTCTTCTTTGTGTTGTGTAGGGCATGGTCTTTCAACAGGGGTTCCCAAGGAGACCCTTAAAGAGTTCCCTGCAAATGTCGGTTCATCTGAAAGTTGTACCAAATAACAGAAGAAGTTACAATGCATTCTGATCTCAGGAGAACCGCATTTATTAGGAGGGTTGGGGTTCCTTACAAGCTCTGATCTCAGAGCCGCTTATTAGAGAGGGTGGGGGTCCTTACAATGCATATGATTCTCAAAACACACTATTTAGCGAGGGTGTTGGGGTTCCTTACAATGCATCTGACTCTCAGACGCGCTATTAGAGAGGGTGGGGGGGGTTCTGTACAATGCATCGTGATTGATGACACTATTAGGAGTGAGGGTAGGGGGTTCCTTACAAGCCATCTGATCTCTCAACACCACTAATTAGAGAGGGTTGGGGTCCTTACAATGCATCTGATCTCAGAAAACTATTGAGAGGAGTTGGGGTCCTTCAATGGATCTGATCCAGACACACTATTAGAGAGGGTTGGGGTTCCTTACCATGCATTGATCTCAGACGTTGCTATTAGAGAGAGGGTTGGGGGGATCCTTACAATGCCATCTGATCTTCAAAGCGGCTTATTAGAGAGGGTTGGGGGTTCCTCTACACATACATTCTGATCTCGACAACACTATTAGAGAGGGTGGGGTTCCTTACAATGATTCTGATCTAAGTGTGCTATTAGGAGGGTTGGGGTTCCTATTATACATCTGAGGCTAAGACGGATGATTAGAGAGGGTTGCGGGTTGGGGTTCCACAAATGCGGTCTGATCTCAGACGCCGCTATTAGGCCTCGTTCAGGGGACCGATGCAGGAGTTGGAGGGCCGGGCGGGAGGGCTGGCAGCATGTTGCGGCAGTTTGCTGGGCGATCTGTGTTTATCCCCCAGAAGACTTTTCAGCGTTTGAGGAGGGGGACGGGGGTTGGGGGGTTACACATCGGCCAGGTCAGGTAAGTATCGAGGTTTGTGCAGTATGAAAATCATTCTGGAAGAATGATTTTCATTGGCTGCCTACGGTCCTTGTGAGCTGCTGCAGATCCAAAAAACGAAAATTTTCGTTTATTGAACTGTAGCCAGCCTGCAACTCCGGGCTTCGGAGGACAGGGAAGCTGCTAACCTGACAACCAGTATTTCACATGAATACTTTGTTTCTAACGGCAGCACGGCCCTCCCTCCGAACCAGAACCGAACGAGCGGCCTTCGAGAGGGTTGGGGTTCCTTACATATGCCATCTGATCTCAGACGCGCTATTAGAGAGGGTTTGGGGTTCCTTACCAATGCCACTGATCTCAGACGCGCTATTGAGAGGAGTTGGGGGGGTTCCTTACAATTGCATTGAATTACAGAGAACGTTTAGAGAGGGTGTGGGGTTACTACCAATGCATCTGGATCTCAGACAATATTAGAGGGGTTGGCGGTTCGCAGAATTTAAAAAAATGACAATATATGATAGGTTCCCTAACCAGAGAACGGTTGACATCCGCTGGTTGTAGGGGGAAAGTGATGAGAAACGTCAAACCGGTTCATCTTTCTGAGATTTTGACGACAGAACGGTTCTAGAATAAAAACCCCAGTGCTGTGACAGACGGTACTTTAAGTGCTTGCCTCTTTAAAGCGAATAACTCCATTTGTTTCTCAAAGCGCACAACAATGCCCTCTTAGACAGGTATTATGACCCCCCCTCTGACCCACGGAAGGGAGCATCACTCCCTGTGCTGCTATTCACATGTAGAGCCACGTGTTGGTATAGAGGGAGCCCTTCCGGAGAGAAGAATGGAACGATTTCACAGCGCACAGGGAGCCTACAGTACAGTACATAAAGCTCAGATACCCCCCACCCCCCGCCGCACACTCGCCTCTACACACCAATCTGTCTCTGCCTCACGTGGACGCGTGTTTTGCCCCTCTATATATCACAATCAAAGCGAAGAAATTCTCCTACAGTATCACTTAAACAAGAAAAGGGGCTGTCGATACAGGTCAGACTGTCGCAACTATGAAGGGTGTCACTTACACAAAGGGGGTCAGAACCGTGCCACTATGGAAGGGTCTTCACTTACACGGGGGGGGTAAGACGTGAGCCACTATGGAAGGGCTCACGTTACACCGGGGCCGGTGGGTAAGACCGCTTCTTGCACTATGAAGGGCAC
The DNA here is from genome assembly GCA_036426205.1 of Ascaphus truei. Classification (NCBI taxonomy): domain Eukaryota; kingdom Metazoa; phylum Chordata; class Amphibia; order Anura; family Ascaphidae; genus Ascaphus; species Ascaphus truei. Next base: position 51,951 of record WSYH01000794.1, read on the forward strand.
TTTTACACCGGTCAGACCGTGCCACTATTGAAGGGTCACTTACACGGGGGGGGTCAGACCGTGGCCCACTTGGAAGGGTCAAGCTTACCCCGGGTTCGACCGTATGTCACTATGGAACGGCACTTACACCGGGGGTCGGACCCATGTCACTATGAACGGTCGACTACACGAACGGGGTCAGAACATCGTCACTATGGAAGGGTCATTACACCGGGGGTTCAGACCGTTTGACACTATGGAAAGGTCACGTACACCCAGGGGGACAGGGACCGTGCCACTATGGAGGGTCACTTACACCGGGGTCAGACCGTGCCACTATTGAAGGGGTTCACTACACCGGGGGTCAGACCGTGCCCACTATGGAAGGGTTCCTTACACCGGGGGGTCGAGACCTGTGCCACTAGAGACAGGTCCTTACACCAGACGCGGTCAGACCGTGCCATATGGAAGGAGTACTTACACCTGGGGGGTCAGACTTGTGCCACTATGGAAGGGCCATTACACCGGGGTCAGGACCGTTTGCAACTATGGAAGGGGTCAATTACTCCGGGGGGTCAGACCACCACAGCCGAGACGCCAATTAAAAGTAGGATAGATAGAGATAGATTAGATAGATAATAGATAGATAGATAGATAGAATAGATAGAATAGATAGGAATAGATAGAATAGATGAGATAGAATCAGATGAGATAGATAGATAGATAATAGATGATAGATAGATAGATAGATAGATAGATAGTAGATAGATAGATAAACGGAGTAGAAGATACACGGATGATAGATACACGGATATAGATAGATACACAGGTGGAAGATGGATAGATGGTAGAGGAGAGTAGATGGATTGAAGATGGATAGATGGGACAGGAAAAGCAAGGATGGATAGAGGATAGAGGGATGATTGGATAGAGGGATAGAATGGATAGATGGAAGATGGATAGATGTATAGATGGAAGATAGATAGAAGATGTAGAACATCTGATCTGTTTGGTGATTGTTGCTAGGACGTTGGGAAGGATAATGTGCGCTTAAGCAAGCAGAGGAGAACCCCTCTCTAACCTGGCAGCGGGTGAGAAGAGGAGGGGGGGGGGAGGGGGAGCGAGAATAATTATATGATTTAATTGTGCTGTGTATGGTGGTGTTGTACTGTGTGGGTGTATGTGTAGAATGTGTGGGGTGTATAGATGTGGTGAGAGCGTGTAGTGAGGTGGCGCGGTATGTGTGTGGTGGTGATGTGGTAGTGAAGTGGATGGGTGTTCGTGATGTGTGTGTGTGTGTGTGGATGTGGTGGTGTGTGTTGTGTGTGTGGTATAGTGGGTGTGGGACGAGCGCATGTTGATGTGGTGTAGTGTGTTATGAAATGTGTAGTGTGGGCTATGTGGGTGTGTGCAATGATGTGGTTGTGTGGTGTGTGTGTGTGAAAGAGCCTGTGCGCGAATCCTGGGTGCGTGTGTCCGCGTGTGTGGTGTAGCGTTGGTTGTGTGTGGGTATATGTAGTGTTGTGGGTAGATGTGTATGGTAGGGGTGAAGTGGTCGGAATGATAGATGCAATGTGTATGTGGGTGGTATGTAGTGTGTAGGTCATTGATGTGAGAGTGTATGGAGTGAAATGTGAATAGTGGTTGAGGAGTGTAGGGGACCCGGGGTGCAGGCTTAGAGCACTGGTAAGGGAGCGGGCGGGGAGCTAGAGCTATGGTGGAGGGGGGGGCCTGCAGGGCGTGCATCCGTGAAAGGGGGGGGGGTGCTGAGGGGGTGGGATGGGGAGTGTTGGGCAGGGGTTATATGGGGGTGTAACTGAGGTGTGTGGTGGTAGTGTGACAGGTGGGTTGGTGTGTGAGAATGTGGGTAAGTTAGCAATGTGTCGTGGGAAAGATGGTAGGGATGTGAATGAGGTGTGTGTGCTATGTCGTTTTGATGTGTCGCTGTGTGAAAATGTGTGTACTGGCATGTGCTAAGGTGGTACAGGGGTGTGTGTAGGGGGGGTTGGGGCGGGACGGGGGGGGTGGGAAGGGATTTCCTGGCGTGCCGGGGGGACATTCCTTCTTTCTTTCTCTTACGGGATGGTGCCCACTTCGAGTGGGGGGGCGTCGGGGCTGTGTTAACAATGACTTGGGGGTGGAAACCGGGAGAGAGGAGAGTATGAAATTTAGTGACACACACGTAGTAACTTGAAAGGGTTGTCACACAATTCACACCCCTCTGGCTGGGAAGGGGTTTTAAACACAGAAACCCGGGCATGTGTGAGCCAGGAACATTTGTGAAATAAACCCTGGAAGGAAGTTGCGCTGTTGCCGTTAAAGGCGGGTAGGATCGCGGCCCAGCGCCGTGTCGCTGGCTGGTTCCCACGGTAACCCAGGGGGGGAAGACACGGTCTACACACTATTTAATTGTCTGTGCTCAAACCGCCCAGGACGGCAAGCAGGGGGGAGGACGGGTGGAAGGGTTTGCTCCGCGCTATTTCTTCCCGGGGTCACTCAAATTAACCCCCACCCCCCAATGCATTTCACAAGCGAACTTTAACCTTTTCCCTGCCAGAGGTAGAGCATGGCGGGGGCACAAGGGCATGAAAAAGGTTAACCCAGGGGGTTTCTAATTCCAGTCCTCCAAGAACAAAACAAAACAGGTAAGGTGTTTCAGGATAGTCCCTGCTTCAGCAACAGGTGGCGTCAATCCGACCGAGCCACCTGTGTGAAGCAGGGTTATCTGGAAACCTGCTCCTGTTGGTGGCCCTCTTGAGCCCCTGGGTCATCATTTTTTCGGTGATGATATTTCGGAGAATGTGAAGTTTCCGGATTGCAACATTATCCAAAAATAATGCAAGGACAAGGGGACACGTGTCAAAGATCGCCCGGGTCATACCGTCACATAGAACGGAATGTGTGGGGGAGGCGCAGGGGACATAACTCAAAAGCGCTAGCTGGCCCCTTCCCAGAACGTAGATGTTAGGATCCTTGCGGGGGCAGGGATTTCCTCTCCCTGGCTGAGGATTACTATGTGCATTTATACAAATACGATATACAGCTAATAGGGAGAAGGGAAAAAAGGCATTTCCATGCAGTTGTTTTTTGTAACTTTATTTGTTGTAATAGGATGAGCTGTGTCGGTTGTATGTAACCCCACTTCTTCACCATAATAAATGTGCGTTTTTGGGTCATCTTCGCATACATTCACAAATGCTGTTCAATCCCCATAAAAACATAATGTTTTGTGGTACAAAATTGCGCCATAAACTTTCTGATAATGGATACTTCATAGCGGAAAATTTACGCTTGTTTAGGACTGGAGAAAAGACATTTGCTGCTGGGGTTCTCTAAAAAATGGCCGGCCACCTGTTATATCGACCTGTTTACGCTTCAGCCGCTGAAACGGCTATAAGAAGATTGTGTGCTATGCCCGGCGAGGAACTCCTGATTCTGGTTTTTTTAGAACAGTGGCCATAGATTAAAGAGGGCCAGGGCCGCCAAACAGGGGGGGGACGAAAGGTAACGGTGTTCCCGGGCGGCCCCGGATGGCTGGGGGGAACCTGGCTGGCGCAAAGTTGGCCCCACCCCCCGACCATCTGGCCAGGCGCGGGTAATCACTAGTGGACCGGGCCTCAAGCTTCTATCAGGTTGCCTGCAGGCCGTCTATACACGCCCACACGCCGACGGGCCTCTGGTGACCGTCAGCGCCGGCAATAGGCCGACCCAGCATATCCGGCATGAGGCGGCATGGAGGCGAGGCCGGCGCGCGCCAGCTCAGGTGGGGGGACAGTAGGGATAGGAGGCCTTTGCAGTGGTGAGAGGAGAGCCAGGGCCGCGAGAGGACCGGCAAGCCGGGCCTGGACAGAGGGTCGGGATTAAACTGCAGGCGGACGCCAGGCCCCCGCAGGACCATACAGCAATCGGTTAAGAATGTTATGGGGGAGTGGGGGTCTTGTTTGATAGTGTAGGTGTGGGGAGTGACGAGTGGGATGTGGGGGTATTGTTTTATAGTATTGGGGGAGAGTGGGGGTCTTGTTTATATTGTATTGGGGGCAGTGGGGAGTCTTGTTTAATATTGATGGGGCATGGGGGGTGCTTACCGGGGGAGAGGAGGAGGGCAATCAGGCGCGGGCCGGGGGGGAAGTGGGGTATAGGGGAGTGGGGAAGTGGGGGGGGAAAGGCTGGTTAGACTGGAGGGGGCGATGGGGGGGGGAGTTGTTTATAGGATTAGAGAGGCGGGGGGCCGGGAGGGGTGTAGAGGGGGTGGTTTAATATGTAGTGGGGGTATGTGTATATGTAGTGAGGGGCTCGTAGTGGATCGTGGGCAGTCAGTCAAGGGCAGTGGGGGGCACTTTGGTATATGTATTAGGAGACCTAAGTGGTCGGGGGCCTTGTTATATGTATTGGGGCAGTGGGGGGCTTGTTTATATGTATTAGGGAGTGGGGGGGTCTTGTTTTATATGTATGGGGGCAAGCAGGGCAGTGGGGGGCTTAATGTTATATGTATTGGGGGCAGTGGGGGTGGGACTTGTTTATAGGTATTAGGGCTGTGGGGGGATTGTTGTTCTTGTTTATAGTAACTTGTAGGGTAGGAGTGGGGGGATTGTTTTATATGTTACGTGGGGGTCTTGTTTATATGTATTGGGGCAGTGGGGGGGCTCTTTCTTTTATTTGGTTATATGTATTAGGGAAGTGGGGGCTTTGTGTGTTTGCTTGTTTTATGTATTGGGGGATGTGTAGGGGGCTTTGTTAATTTGTATTTATTGGGGTTGGGCCTGTGTTGTATTTTTTGTTGTTTTTGTTGTTTGTGTTTTTTGTTTATTTATTATTTTTTATGTGGGTGTTTTGGTAGTGGTGCCTGTGTGGTGGGTGTATGTGTGTATTGTTTCCTGGTTGTGGTGGTGCTGTGACCTGGAGTGTCATGGTGGTGAGTGTGTGTGTGTGTCTATTGTGGTGTGTCCGCGATGGTGTGTTTGGTGGTGTGGTGCCGGGTCTCGGTGTGTGTGAGGTGGGTGTCCTGTATGTGGGACTGTGTGGTGTGTGTGAGCTGTGGTGTAGTGTGTACTGTATGGGTACTGGTGTGTGTGTCCTGTCTGTGTGGTGTAATAACAGGTGAGGGGAGTGGAGCACGTGTGAGTGGTGGGGTGTGTGTGGGGGAGATAGCTAAGTGGGAGACAGCCGGTGGGAGTGAGATGTGTGTGTGTGGTATGTGTGGGTAGGTGGGGGTGTGTGTGTGTGTGTGTGTGTGAGTGTGTGTGGGTGTGTGTGTCGTGTGTGTGGTGTGGGTGGGGATGGGAGCAGACGGGTGGGATCGAAGGAGTAGCGGAAAGCGAGTGGAGTGAGCCCACGGCGGTGGGGGGAAGTGAGAAACATACATTGTGAAGTAGGTGCAGAGTGGGCGAAATAGAGGGTGAGCACTTGTGAATTGTCGTGCAACTTAGAACATTGGGTGAGCATTTTTCCGGATAAGGTGAGTTAGGCTGCGTCCACAGACACTGCAGCCGTGCGGACGCGCGCGGAGGCTGAGGGAAAGCCTTAGTACGCGCGCCGTCCGGGGGCGTGTCTATGGGCGGGCTACTGACGTCACGGAGAGGTATTGGGCTCACGTGACCTCCCAATCTCGCGAGAAATCAGTTTTGACTGATTTCACGCGCATCGCACGCCCCCTCCAGCTTCCGCGCGCTCGCGCCTGCACGCTGTATAGACGCGATCACTGGCTTTAGGCAGTCTGATCGCTCAGTGTGCGGACGCGTCAGCGCAGTCTGCCCATCTATGGACGCAGCCTAACAGTCTTCCCATTTTCAAGACCAATTAAAAATAACCAGCATTGTAAATTCATCACAGCAGCATTGCAATCTCTGCAGCACCCTTACTTATAGATCATCCCCAAGAAGGCAGAGCAGGTTACTTATCCAATGGCATGATTTAATATGCAATTTAAAGCTGGATTTTGAAGTCTAAATTTGAAAGCTACTGTACTGATAATGACGGGGGCGGGGGGGGGGTGAGGGAGGAGCGAAAGGAGGGGGGTCGACCCGAGAGGATCGACGGGAGGCCCCCACTACCCCGCTCCTCCCAATCCTCGGAGAAATCAGTTTGACTGATTTCACGCGCAAGCACGCCCCCTTCCAGCTTCCGCGCGCTCGCGCCTGCACGCTGTTATAGGCGCGCTCACTGGCTTTAGGCAGTTTGATCGCTCAGTGTGCGTGACGCGTCAGCGCAGTCTGGCCCATCTATGGACGCAGCTCACAGTCTTCCCCTTTTCAAGACCCAATTAAAATCAACCACGCATTGTAAATATTCTCCACGCAGCAATTGCATCTCCTGCCGCCACCCTTCTTCATCGTCATCCCCCAGCTAAGGCCAGCGCGGTTACCTTCTCCAATGCCTGCTCATTGCAATGTAAAGCTGGATTTTCCAGTCCCTCTTTGAAGCTCACTGTTATGTACCAATGACGGGGGGGGTGGGGGTGAGAGGATGGGACGTGGGGTGGAGGCGGAGTTAGAGGGGAATGAAGGGGTTGGGATGCGAGGATAAGGGGGGTGTGAGAGAGGACGAGGCGTGGTTAGAGAGACTGATGAAGGGGGTGGGGTGAGACGATGATGCTGGAGGGGGTGAGAGGATGAAGGCAGGGTGGATCGAGAGAGGATGAAGGAGGGGGTAGAGCGGATGAGGGGAGTGCGTCGAGCAGGCTAAGGTGCAAGATAGGATGAGGAGGTTGCTTTCAACATCTTTTGGAATTTGTGGAGGAGCAGTAAGATCAGTATTGCGCGCTATGTACAGTCATACTGCAGGCTCAGTTATTTATAAATGATTGACCATTACGTAATTTGTATCTAAATTTCACTCCAAGCGTGCAGCAATTTGCATTCAAATGCACTATTTCATATTCTATTTCCTAAAACCAATCCTCGGAGTGGCGCCCTCCCAAGAACTACTCCCAGATTTTTTTTACAAAAAGAATATAAATTTGGTGCACACATTGGTTGAATACTTGGAGTGAAATTAGAAACAATGCCATAACAGTCAGGTCATTTTATAAATTAACATCGTTTCCACCAACCGATTCTCGCGCGCGTCGTCACCTTCACCATTGTGTCCAGTATTTTTTGGACAAGGCACCTGGGCAACCCTACATGTTGTCAGAGTTATCTGTATCTATCATTAGGACTAGATGAAGTTTATAACATTTTAGGTTGAAATTCGAAATTCCCAGGGGTTCACAAACTTTTTTTCGGACATAGTTATAAAACACATCACCCAACCACACCTCACACACACACACACACACACCCACACACACAACAAACACAACCAGTTGGCACCCACCACACACACATAACACAAACTAACACACACACACACACACACACACACACACACACACCTGTAACTCTCCTTGCCCAACTCTTACAGAGTTTACATCAGGTGGCTCTGCACTGTTGCTCAGACCTTGTCAGGGTGCTGGATTCAGACCTTGTCAGGGTGCTGGATTCAGACCTTGTCAGGGTGCTGGGTTCAGACCTTGTCAGGGTGCTGGGTTCAGACCTTGTCAGGGTGCTGGATTCAGACCTTGTCAGGGTGCTGGATTCAGACCTTGTCAGGGTGCTGGATTCAGACCTTGTCAGGGTGCTGGGTTCGCGCAGGCTAGGAGGAGATATGCTGATGGAATCATGATGGGAGCCAGAAACTTTTATAGTACAAACAGGAGCTTTATTCACATCTGTTGATAATGATCTTCATTCCTAGACACGCCACAATATTCACAGTTCTGATGTATTTACAGTGTTTGTACTATTTGCTTCTTCCCTAGGTAACCTCATCTTAATAGTCCAGGGAGGCTGGTTTCTCTTTGGGTTAGCTGAATCGTCCGTCTTCTGTATAGCGCCCGACATGTCCCATTACTAGTGAGCCCCTTGTGGGCTTTGTCCGACATTCTATTCCATCAGGATCACTATCCCATTACTGTACACGGACTGCCACCTCTAGGCAGACTGGGTCTGAGTTAGCTAAGCACCTTCCGAATAACCGTATTCACCATGGCCATTGCTATGGACGCTATCTGGGTAGGGCACTCTCCCCAACTATAAAACAACAAACGCGGACAGATAAATCCCAGCCCATATTTATCTATACATGGGAACCTGTTTATATTATTAACAGTGAGGCTCCCCCAACTGTATCTCCAAGGAACCTAATTCTAGAACCTTTGGATTGTACCCCTCCCTGCCTGGCTTCCTAGGGAGGTTACATCAGTGTGGTGTGTATATGGCAACTCCGCATGGGTTCTAGAAAACTGGTTGTTTATTTAAAGAAACAATAAGACCCGGCTCTTTAATAATAGCACTCTCTGTACCTGGGATAACGGCATTGTATGGGGTTCAACAACACAAAAACCCAATCTGTGATACTCGCCTGCCACCTGGTGGCCATCAGAGTAAACTGCGGGACGTGATGGGTCATTCTCTAACACGCGGTAACCAAACTCCTGCTGTGGTTCTAGGCTGGGCGTGCGAACAACGACGTGAGACGCATGTGCACAATATCCTTGTAAGGATCCGCGCTGCGGGTATACCCGCGTCCAGCGCATCCTTACCTTTTTCTCAGGCCAGTCAGGCTCCCCGGCGGCATTCCCCGCTCCTGGCTGCTTTCCCTGCACCTCCTGCCCACGCGCGTCAGCCATACGGGCCTGCGCACACCCAAGCTGCCATTGGTTGGCGCCAGGCGCCTGCCTCCGCTGGCGCGGCACATGCTCCTTGCGTGTTGCCACTCGGGTCCCGTCAGCTCTGCCTCCCCGCTTCTCCCTCCTTACCTGACCCTTCCCCTGTCCGTCCCTCTGCTCCTCCCCTTCTTCTGTCTGCTCCTGGACCCTCCGGTGCGCCTCTCCCATGCTCCACCTCCTCGGACGTCACGCACATGCCCTGCACACCCCTTCCCCATCAGCTTTGCCTCTCAGGTCCTCCTTCCCTTTCTGCCCCTTCCCTTGTCCGTCCTTCCGTTTCTCCCCTTACTCTGACCACTCCCTTTGCCTCTAGCAACTCTCCTCTATCTGGGCCTTACCTTGCTCACTCCTCTGTTCCTCCCCTCACTCCCATTGGTTTCAAACTTCCTCACTCTGCTCTCCTATTAGGTTCCTCTTCGGGCCGCTCCTCCGTCACTCCCCTTTCTCTGATTGGTCCCAGCCCCCTATATAATCCCCCTTCAGCATTTCCTCTTTGCTCTGCATAGCTTCTGTACCTTGGTGCTGTCTGCTCTTGCCTGGCCTCTATTGTTTTAGTGTCCCTTCCTGTCCCTGGAATTTCTGCTGACCTCCCTGGATTTGACCCTTGCTTTGAACTCTACTACGCTGCTTTCTGGAGCCCTTTGGACCTCGCTTTGGACTTCTACGCTGCAGACTTCTACAACCCTTGGACACGGCACACGGACAAACTACTACGCTGCTCTCTCCACTCCACGACCCAGGCTTACGGACAATCGATTACGCTGCCCTCTCCAACCCACGACCCTTGGCATACGAACTTAACCCTTCTACGCCGGAGCTGTCAAGTACGGTATCATTTACATTCTTGTTACCCGGACCATCTACGCTACTTCCACACTCCGGCCGTGCCCCCGTTTGCTGCTAGGTGTGTGGTTTTACCCTTTCCACCTCAGTCCCGGGGTCTCGTCTGTGTGGTGGGCAGGCCGAGCGTTACAATCCTAGAGAAAGAGACTGAATACCACAGAACAGCGGATACACGAGTACATGGCTTGTGCAGATAGGATACCAGTACCCACGAGTATATGGCATGTGCAGAAAGGATACGTGTACCCACGAGTATATGGCATGTGCAGATAGGATACCGGTACCCATGAGTATATGGCATGTGCAGATAGGATACCGGTACCCATGAGTATATTGCATGTGCAGATAGGATACCGGTACCCACAAGTATATGGCCTCCCTGCCTCTCACCTGTGTCCCCTACAATCTATCCTAAACGCTGCTGCCAGAATCACTCTACTCTTTCCTAGATCTGTCTCAGCGTCTCCCCTCCTGAAATCCCTCTCCTGGCTTCCGATCAAATCCCGCATCTCACACTCAATTCTTCTCCTCACTTTTAAAGCTTTACACTCTTCTGCCCCTCCTTACATCTCAGCCCTAATTTCTCGTTATGCACCATCCAGACTCTTCCGTTCTGCTCAAGGATGTCTTCTCTCTACCCCCTTTGTATCTAAAGCCCTCTCCCGCCTTTAACCCTTCTCACTGACTGCCCCGCACCTCTGGAATGCCCTTCCTCCAGTACCCGACTAGCACCCTCTCTATCCACCTTTAAGACCCACCTTAAGACACATCTGCTTAAATAAGCATTTGAATAGCACTGTGGATAATCCTGGACACATTATACATAAAGCTTGGCCCCTTGCAGACGCACTTACCAGAACTCCCTCCTACTGTCTCTATACGTTCCCCTACCTACCAATTAGATTGTAAGCTCCTCGGAGCAGGGACTCCTCTTCCTTAATGTTACTCTTACAGTGTGTCTGAAGCACTTATACCCATGACCTGTTATTTATATTATCTGTTATTTATTTGATTACCACCTGTATTACTACTGTGAAGCGCTATGTACATTAATGGCGCTATATAAATAAAGACATACAATACAATGTGCAGATAGGATACCAGTACCCACGAGTATATGGCATGTACAGATAGGATACAGGTAACAGGTACCCACGAGTATATGGCATGTACAGATAGGATACAGGTAACAGGTACCCACGAGTATATGGCATGTACAGATAGGATACAGGTTATGGCTACTCTGCATGGGTTATAGAAAACTGGTTGTTTATTTAAAGAAACACTAAGACCCGGCTCTTTAATAATAGCACTCTCTGTACCTGGGATAACGGCATTGTATGGGGTTCAACAACAAAAACCCAATCTGTGATACTTGCCTGCCACCTGGTGGCCATCAGAGTAAACTGCGGGACATGATGGGTCATTCTCTAACACGCGGTAACCAAACTCCTGCTGTGGTTCTAGACTGGGTGTGCGAACAATGACGCGAGACGCATGTGCACAATATCCTACAGAAAGAGACAGAATACCACAGAACAGCGGATACATGAGTATATGGCATGTGCAGATAGGATACTGGTACCCACAAGTATATGGCATGTACATATAGGATACCTGTACCCTCGAGTATATGGCATGTGCAGATAGGATACCGGTACCCACGAGTATATGGCATGTGCAGATAGGATACCTGTACCCACGAGTATATGGCATGTGCAGATAGGATACCGGTACCCACGAGTATATGGCATGTGCAGATAGGATAAAGAAAACCGGTAACACAACCTAAACCCACTACCAGCCAACGAGGTATATGGATGTGCATAATAGGAGTACCGGTAACCATAGCAGAACACCCCACCACGAGCTATATTGCACTGTGCATATAGATACCTCTCCCACCCGAGTATATGGTATGTGTATATAGGATACGGTACCCACGAGTATATGGAGGTATGAATCTAACGGGGGCGCCAGCAGTACTGAATCTACATTTGTGTGTGTGGGGGGGGGGGGGACATGGTATGTGTACGGTATTATGTCTCCGGACTTAGTAAACCAATCCTTGAGGGAGAGAGCAGGGCTGCTGCTCCTACGGGGGTTGGGCAGCTTCCCTCCCTCCGTTGGTTGAATTGCACAGCAGTAACCAACAGGCAGGAGGTAGCAGAGCCGGGGGGGTGGGGCCAAAGAGGAAGCAAAAGCATGCCGCAAAGAGAGGTTAGGTGTGCCCTGTGTGTATTTGGTTCTGGTATGTGTGTGTGTCCTGTCTGTGTGGGGTGTGTGTGTGTGTCCTGTGTGGTGTGTCCTGTCTTTGTGTGTGTTTGTGTGTGGTGTGTCCTGGTGTGTGGTCCTGTCTGTGTTTGTGTTGTGTGTGTGTGTCCCTGTTTGTGTGTTGCGTGTGTCCTGTGTTGTGTCCTGTCTGTGTGGCTTGGTGTGTGGTGTGTCCCTGTCGTGTCTGTCCCTGTCTGGTGTGTGTGGTGTGTCCGTCTGTGTGTGTGTGGTGTGTGTCCTGTCGGTGTGGTGTGTTTGTGTTTCCTTGTGGTGTGCTCCTGCTTCCCCTGTCTGTGTGTGCTGTCCTGTCTGTGGGGTGTATCCATGTGTGTGTATCGTGTGTGTGTGTGTGGGTGGGTGTGTGTGTTGCGGTGTGTTGTTGTGGTGTGTGTGGGTCGTGTGTGTGTGTGTGTGTGGTGTTTGTGTGTTTGTTTGTGTGTGTGTGTGTGTGTGTGTGTGTGTGTGTGTGTGTGTGGGTGACAGACAGTACATACAGTACTGAGAACTTTGTTCAATTGCTCACTCCCCTTACTTTTCTTTTTCCATAATTAGGCTGCGTCCACAGACACTGCAGCCGTGCTGCACGCGCGCGAGGCTGATGAAAGCCTTAGTTCGCGCGCCGTCCGGCGGGCGTGTCTAATGGGCGGGCTACTGACGTCACGGAGAGGTTATTGGGCTCACGTGACCTCCCAATCTCGCGAGAAATCCAGTTTTGACTGATTTCACGGCAAGCACGCCCCCTTCCAGCTTCCGCTCGCGCCTCGCGCCGCACAGCTGTTATAGCCGCGCGTCACTGGCTTTAGGCAGTCTTGATCGCTCAGTGGTGCGGTGACGCGTTCAGCGCAGTCTGCCCATCTATGGACGCAGCCACAGTCTTCCCTTTTCAAGACCCATTAAAATCAACCACCGCATGTAAAATTCATCCCGCAGCATGTGCCATCTCTGCGCCACCCTTCTTATCAGTCATCCCCGTGGCAGCGCCGAGTTACTTCTTCCAATGCCATGTTCAATATGCAATGTAAAGCTGGATTTTGATCCTAATTTGCAAAGCTACTGTATGCTATGACGGGGGGGTGGGGGTGAGCGGAGGCAGTGGGGAACGGGGGTTGCGTAGGGGGTTAGAGAGGAGGAGGTGGGTGAGAGATCAGGGAGGGGGGTGACGAGAGGGACGAAGGCGGGGAGAGAGCTGATGAAGGGGGTGGTGTGGCGATGATGCATGAGAGGGGGGTGAGGAGGATGAAGTGAGAGGGTGGATGCTAGCGAGGATGGAAGGAGGTGGAGAGCGGATGAGGGGAGTGCGTGAGCAGGATAAGGGAATGCCATAGGATTAGGAGGCTGCATTGTCAACAATCTTTGGAATTGTGGGTAGGAGCAGTAAGATCAGTAGTTGCTGCGCTATGTACAGTTGACTGCAGGTCAGTTATTTTAGATGATCTGACCATTACTGTAATTTGTTTCTAAATTTCACTCCAAGCGTGAGCAATTTGCATTCAAACTTGCACTATTTCATATTCTATTTCCTAAACCAATCCTCGGAAGTGGCGCCCTCCCAAGAACTACTCCAATTTTTTACAAAAGAATATAAATTTGGCACACATTGTGAATACTTGGAGTGAATTAGAAACAATGACCATAAGTCAGGTCATTTTATAAATTAACATCTTTCCCCACACGATTCTATCGCGCCGGTCGCACCTTCACCATTGTGTCCATATTTTTGGACAAGGCACCTGCAACCCATACCATGTTTGGTCAGTGTTATCTTTATCTCATCAATTAGGACATAGATGAAGTTCTAATAACATTTTAGGTTGAAATTGCGAAATTCCAAGGGTTCACAAACTTTTTTTCGACATAGCTATATACACACACACCCACACACACACACACACACAACACACCATGCACCACACCTCACACACATCACAACTACACACCACACACACACCCACACAACACACTACACACACAGCACACACACACCACCACACACACCCCTGTACTCCTTGCCCAATCTTACAGAGTTTACATCAGGTGCTCTGCACTGTGCTCAGAGACCTTGTCAGGTGCTGGATTCAGACCTTGTCAGGGTGCTGGATTCAGACCTTGTCAGGGTGCTGGGTTTCAGACCTTGTCAGGGTGATGGTTCAGACCTTGTCAGGGTGACTGGATCCAACCTGTCAGGTGCTGGTCAGACTGTCAGGGTCCTGGATCATACTTGTCAGGGTGCTGGGTTCGCGCAGGCTAGGAGGAGATATGCTGTGATCGAATCATGATGGGAGCCAGAAACTTTTTATATTACAAACAGGAGCTTTATTCACATCTGTTGATATGATCTCATTCCTAGACACGCCACATATTCACAGTTCTGATTTATTACAGTGTTTGTACTTTGCTTCTTCCCTAGGTACCTCATCTTAATAGTCCAGGGAGGCTGGTTTCTCTTGGGGTAGCTGAATCGTCCGTCTTCTGTATAGCGCCCGACAGTCCCATTACTAGTGAGCCCCCTTGTGGGCTTTGTCCGACCATTCTATTCCATCAGGATTCAACTATCCCATTACTGTACCCGGACTGCCACCTTAGGCAGACTGGGTCTGATTACTAAGCACCTTCCGATAACCTATTCACCCATGGCCATTTGCTATGGACGCTCATCTGGGTAGGGCACTCTCCCCAATATAAAACAACAAACGCGACAGATAAATCCCAGCCCATATATCTAACATGGGAACCTGTTTATATTATTAACAGTGAGGCTCCCCAACTGTATCTCCAAGGAACCTAATTCTAGAACCTTGGATTGTACCCCTCCCTGCTGCTTCCTAGGGAGGTTACATCAGGTGGGTGTGTATATGGCAACATCCGCATGGGTTCTAGAAAACTGGTTGTTTTTAAGAAACAATAAGACCCGGCTCTTTAATAAGCACTCTCTGTACCTGGGATAAACGGCATTGTATGGGGTTCAACAACACAAACAACCCCTCTGTGTACTCGCCTGCCACCTGGTGGCCATCAGAGTAAACTGCGGGTGATGGTCATTCTCAAAACGCGGTAACCAAACCTGCTGGGTTCAGGCTGGGCGTGCGAACAACGACGTGAACAGCATTTGCACAATTCCTTGTAGGATCCGCGCTGCGGTATACCCCGCGTCCAGCGCATCCTTACCTTTTCTCAGGCCATCAGGCTCCCCGGCGGCATTCCCCCCGCTCCTATGGCTGCTTTCCTGCACCTCCGCCCACGCGCGTCAGCCATACGTGGGCCTGCGCACACCCACGCTGCCATTGGTTGGCGCCAGGCGCTGCCTCCGCTGGCGCGGCACATGCTCCTTGGTGTTGCCACTCGGGCCCTTCAGCTCTGCCTCCCCGCTTCTCCTCCTTACCTCCTGACACCTTCCCCTGTCCGTCCCTCTGCTCCTCCCCTTCTTCGGTCTGCTCCTGGACCCTCCGGTGCGCCCTCCCATGCTCCACCTCCTCGGACGTCACGCACATGCCCTGCACACCCCTTCCCCATCAGCTTTGCCTCTCAGGTCCTCCTCCCTTTCTGCCCCTTCCCTTGTCCGTCCTTCGTTTCTCCCCTTACTCTGCCACACTCCCTTTGCCTTCTAGCAACTCTCCTCTATCTGGGCCTTACCTTGCTCACCCTCTGTTCCTCCCCTCACTCCCATTGGTTTCAAACTTCCTCACTCTGCTCTCCTATTAGGTTTCCTCTCGGGCCGCTCCTCCGTCACTCCCTTTCTCTGATTGGTCCCAGCCCCCTATATAATCCCCTTCAGCATTTCCTCTTTGCCTGCATAGCTTTGTACCTTGGTGCTGTCTGCTCTTGCCTGGCCTCTATTGTTTTAGTGTCCCTTCCTGCCCTGGAATTTCGGCTGACCTCCCCTGGATTTGACCCTTGCTTTGAACTCTAACTACGCTGCTTTCTGGAGCCCTTTGGACCTCTCTTTTGGACTTCTACGCTGCAGACTTCTACAACCCTGGACACGGCACACGGACAAACTACTACTACGCTGCTCTCTCCACTCCACGACCCAGGCTACGGACCATCGATTACGCTGCCCTCATCCAACCCACGACCCTTGGCATACAACTTACCCTTCTACGCCGGAGCGTCAATATACGGTATCATTTACATTCTTGTTACCCGGACCATCTACGCTACTCTCACACACTCGGCCGTGCCCCCGTTGTGCTGCTAGTGTGGTGGTTTTAACCCTTTCCACCTCAGTCCCGGGGTCTCGTCTGTGTGGTGGGCAGGCCGAGCGTTACAATCCTGAGAAAGAGACTGAATACCACAGAACAGCGGATACCGAGTACATGGCTTGTGCAGATAGATACCAGTACCCACGAGTATATGGCATGTGCAGAAAGGATACGTGTACCCACGAGTATATGGCATTGTCAGATAGGATACCGGTACCCTGAGTATATGGCATGTGCAGATAGGATACCGGTACCCATGAGTATATTGCATGTGCAGATAGGTAACCGGTACCCCACAGTATATGGCCTCCCTGCCTCTCACCTGTGTGTCCCCTACAATCTATCCTAAACGCTCTGCCAGAACTCACTCTACTCTTTCCTAATCTGTCTCACGCGCGTCTCCCCTCCTGAAATCCCTCTCCTGGCTTCCGATCAAATCCCGCATCTCACACTCAATTCTTCTCCTCACTTTAAAGCTTTACCTCTTCTGCCCCTCCTTACATCTCAGCCCTAATTTCTCGTTATGCACCATCCAGACTTTCCGTTCTGCCAAGGATGTCTTCTCTCTACCCCACTCTTGTATCTAAAGCCCTCCTCCGCCTTTAACCCTTCTCACTGACTGCCCCGCACCTCTGGAATGCCTTCCTCCTTACCCGACTACACCCTCTCTATCCACCTTTAAGACCCACCTTAAGACACATCTGCTTAAATAAGCATTTGAATAGCACTGTGTAATCCTGGACACATTATACATAAAGCTTGGCCCCTTGCAGACGCACTTACCAGAACTCCCTCCTACTGCTCTATACGTTCCCCTACCTACCAATAGATTGTAAGCTCCTCGGAGCAGGGACTCCTCTTCCTTAATGTTACTCTTACAGTGTGTCTGAAGCACTTATACCCATGACCTGTTATTTATATTATCTGTTTATATTTGATTACCACCTGTATTACACTGTGAAGCGCTATGTACATTAATGGCGCTATATAAATAAAGACACAAATACAATGTGCAGATAGTACCAGTACCCACGAGTATATGGCATGTAAGATAGGATACAGGTACACGGTACCCCCGAGTATATGGCATGTGCAGATAGGATACAGTAAAGGTACCCGAGTGTATGGCTGTACAGATAGGATACGGTAACAGGTACCCACGGTATATGGCATGTACAGATAGGATACAGGTAACAGGTACCCACGAGTATATGGCATGTGCAGATGGGATACCAGTACCCGCGAGTATGGCTACTCTGCATGGGTTATAGAAAACTGGTTGTTTATTTAAAGAACACACTAAGACCCGGCTCTTTAATAATCACTCTCTGTACCTGGATAACGGCATTGTATGGGGTTCAACAACAAAACCCATCTGTGATACTTGCCTGCCACCTGGTGGCCATCAGAGTAAACTGCGGGACATGATGGGTCATTCTCTAACACGCGGTAACCAATCCTGCTGTGGTTCTAGACTGGGTGTGCAACAATGACGCAGACCATGTGCACATATCCTACAGAAAGAGACAAATACCACAGAACAGCGGATACATGAGTATATGGCATGTGCAGATGGATACTGGTACCCACAAGTATATGGCATGTACATATAGGATACCTGTACCCTCGAGTATATGGCATGTGCAGATAGGATACCGGTACCACGAGTATATGGCATGTGCAGATAGGATACCTGTACCCACGAGATATGGCATGTGCAGATAGGATACCGGTACCCACGAGTATATGACATGTGCAGATAGATACCGGTACCCCACGAGTATATGGCATTGTGCAGATAGGATCCGGTACCCACGAGTATATGGCATGTGCAGATGGATACCTGTACCCACGAGTATATGGTATTGGTATATAGGATACGGTACCACGAGTATATGTATGTGTATTAGGATACTGTACCTCACGAGTATATGGTATGTGTAC
>WSYH01000794.1:69902-91188 GCA_036426205.1 Ascaphus truei
TATAGGATACGGTACCCACGAGTATATGGCATGTGATATGATTGGCTGTGCAGATAGGATACCGGTACCCACGAGTATATGGTATGGGTTTAGGTACGGTACCACACGAGTATAGGGTATGTGTTTAAGGAATGGTACCCAGAGTTATGGGGTGTATATAGGATACGGTACCCACGCGTATGGTATGTGTACTATAGGATACGGTACCCACAGTATATGGTTATGTGTATATAGAATACGGTAACCACCGTGTATATAGGATACGGTACCCACGAGTATATGGTATGTGTATATAGAATACGGTACCCACGAGTATATGGTATGTGTATATAGGATACCAGTACCCACGAGTATATGGCATGTGCAGAAAGGATACCGGAACCCACAAGTATATGGCATGTGCAGAAAGGATACCGGAACCCACAAGTATATGGCATGTACAGATAGGATGCTGGTACCTACGAGTATATGGTATGTGTATATAGGATACAGGTAACAGGTACCCACGAGTACTGGTACCCTGGCAATGCAGGGGCAAGCAGCATACTTTTAAAGTAGCCTTTTTTAGGTAGCTTGCAGTGTGGAGTTGAACAGGGAATTCAACAGGAGTGAAACAAATGGACAGCACAGCACCTACTGGCCCTGAATCTGGATCTACGCTGGAAAGGAGCACATTATCTATCCCAGACCGCACATCTCAGCACTAAACTATTGCTGCCACGCCGCCACTACTGTTTTTATTTGCTTTGACCTCACTTCTTTTCAAAATACATGCTTCTTTCTACCAGCCTCATTATTCCTCTAACTCTATTCATATATCTCCATCTCTCCTTCCTTCCCCTCTTCTCAGTTCACATGAACTCCTTTGTTACCTGCGCCCTCTGACACCACACAGCTATACCCCCTGCACTAAAACACACCCCTACAAATCCTCCTCACACATCCTCTTTCTATCCATACTTCTCCTCCTTGCTTCTGGGGATTGTGGCGAAAATGGGGGTAATCAGCGCATTAATAAAGGCAGTGGGCTCGGCTGGTTACCCCTATTTCGCATTGGGGATGAAGGGGTTAATTTTATATGCATTGCTGTCCCCATTTTGCAGGATAATCTATACCTGCAGTGCTGAATAACAGGAGCCGTTCCATTAAGACTGCTAATCGAGGAACGGAGTGAGCCAGCACCCCGATTTTTGGTGTGCAGCCTCAGTGTAACCCCTCAAGTACACACATATTAAAAATATAACTTTGTCATAAGGGAAACATATATTTTTGATAAAGTGCCTTACTGTTGCAGTTTTAAAATGTACAGGCAGGATGCTATTGTTTCTGCCTGCCTTTGTAATGCATTAAGGAACAAATGTTTTGCATACCAGAACCAAATGTTTTGACACCTATGAGCTGGGTCACTTGCCTATGCAAGCTTCAAAGCTAGCCTCCTAGGCCCACAGCTGTAAGTCTCTCTGGAAGTTGCATATCAATCAAAGTAAGGGGGGTGTGAATTGGCCAGATGTTTGCTAAATAGGACATCCTGGTGACCATTTGTGCTAGCTCACTCCCTGAGTTTCCCCCTTCCAGCCTGAGAGGAGCCAGGTAGAGAGGGGAGTGCACCTATGCTATGTAGCAAGATGGCGTTGTCGCACATGCTCTGTGTGAACAGGAAATCCCTAGTGCCCACTCTCTAAACTGTGGGCAAGTAGGTGATTGGGGAATGATTACTTTCCCATGAGGGGGATTGGGTGGGTATGTTGGCAATAGGCTTCCAAATCCTATAAACATCCCCCCCAGGCTATCCCCATTGAGCAGAGAAGAGCTGTAGCACATTCCCGGAACGCAAAGAGTCTTATTACATTGGAACCAAGGACAAAACTCTGCGTTAGGACACTGTGATTGCTGGGGGTTATTTGATTAACCCCAACGGACCAGAAAATACTTTGCACATTCACAGAAGGATTGGGGCTGGCAATTTGTGCCCTTGCAAAAGGACTACATTTTAAAAGACAATCTTCTGGTGCTTTGCACCTTTCTGGACATTATCCTCTGTTTCTCTACCCGCAAGTGTAATTATTAAGTTTATTCTGCAGTTGTCGTGTGTTTGCCGATCAAGGGAATAAATCTCAGTTTGTTTTGCTCAACCTGTTCTGCTCAATCAGGATCCACGAAATATAAATGTGTTATCAAATGCGTCTCCCGTGACAAGTGTATCTCTCCCAATCCTGGTCCCTGCCTTATTTCTACATGTTCTCGTCCTCACCTTCCACATACATCTTCTACTCCTTCTGGTGTCAACCCCTCCAACCTCATACCCATCCCGTGTCCCCCTCCCTCCTCTCTCCCTTTCTCCTGTGTCCTTTGGAATGCTCGCTCCCTTTCTAACAAGTTCCTCTCTGTGAGAACAAAATACGGTAAGCACAAAAAAGAGAATGAGAGAAATAAAGAATTATATTAAATCTTTCGTCTTGGTTACTTGAATCTTGGGTATTGGGGAACGGGGGGAGGGGAGGGAACTGGGGGAAGAAATGAAGAGGGTGATGTGAATGAGATAGTAGTAGGCAATATTAACACTCACACGGCCATGTGTGAGTGACTGCTATGTATGCCACTTGGATCCTCTTGTTTGACCCTTTGTTTATTGATCCGGTTCTTCTTGCCAGAACGGGAACCAGGGAAGTTCCTTTTTTCGGTTGAGCAGCATCAGAGAGTGGGGACAGTATTTTTTGCTTTTATTTATTTTATTCTTCAGTATAATGTCCTTTCTGTCATTTGTCTTTCATTTAAGATTCAGTCTCCCCTTCTCCACCTCCACCTACCCCTCGTCTCTGTAGATACCTGCGCTCTAGTAACTTACCAGCTTTTGATTCCACTTTACGCTCCTCCCTCTCCTCTCTCAATTCTGCTCCAGACTATGACAATGTGGTCAGGAACTACAACTTTGCCCTGTCCTCTTCTCTTGATCTACATGCCCCATTTTCTTTCTGCCGTTCTTGCCCTTCTAACCCCAGACCCTGTGTCACGATGGACACCAACTTTATCAACACATATATATTTCTGGGTACTTGATCGAACAGAACAAGTTGCAAAATAAATTGTGATCTATTTCCTTAATAGACAAACACACGATATCTGCAGAATACACTTAAAACAACACTTACTGGGATAAGGGAACGAAATAAATTGTCCTTGGAACAAAATAAATTGTCCTTTGCAAGTGCAAGAAATGCAGTCTTGGTTTAAAGGTTCTTTGGCCAGATCACACGTTGCTGATCTGATATCTCAGCCATCTCAAAGTATTTTGTGGAACTTCGTTAGAATTTCGTTTCAGAGTCACCAGGGCTAATGAATTCCGAAGTTTGGGGCAAATCCTTGGTTACGTTGTTACGTTGTTATTAACCCCTTCACTCCTGGATCAGTTTCCGCTGTGCTGGAACAAAGCCTTGCATCTTTACATCATGGATCAAAATTCAGGAATCACACTGGGGATACCTGGGGAGCCACAGTTATAGACTGCCCAAAGCTATCTTTAACATGTGGATCCAATCCCCCTTGTGGGAACCATTAACCCACCAATAGCCAGTTTACCCACAGTTCATAAGACCGGTCAAAAGGGCTGTCCGGTGGGCAGGGCACATGGGTCAGGTTGATGCCCATGCCACTTAGCATACCTGGGCTACACCCATAACTTGGTGCCATTGAGTCTGATTTCTGACCCAGAGGTCTCACTAGCCTGACATCTGTTGTGCTTCAGTATGCCAGTTTTCTGTGCCAGCATACATTATGAGTCTCTGGGTCTTTTCATAACTGACACTCTTTTAGACAGGGAGATGCTAAATCAGCGAGACCCCTTTGAGGCTCCATCATAAAAATATCCACAGCTTATTCACCCATATCACAGCTGGATGTCCAAGTAATTCCTGCTTGGACTTACAAAAAATACCTCCTGCCTTACATTTACAATCTGCAGTTTTACACACTTTATAAAACACCATGTTCTGTTCGTGTCATAACTGTAAAAATGATATGTACGTGCATGTAGTGGTTCACTGTATTTGCACCTCAAAAATCAGGTTTCTGGGTGCTTTCGTTCTAGAATTAGTATTTCTCATTGAAATGCCAGCTGCTAGACTGCCATCATGTGTCGGTTAGTGGGTATGCCAAGCAATGCATTTTTTCCTTTTAACCTTGGCAGGCAGGGAATGGCCTGCAAATGGGGGATAAAAATGGCTGGGACAGGGCAACCACAGTAATGCATAGCAAATCAGTTTATCCCCTTCCTCCCCACGTCACACCATGGCTAAATTCCCACACGCGCATGCTGCGTTCCTGCACTCGTTCCTCTGAACACCTCTGGAGGAAATCTCAAACTCTCGCAGACTTCCTTCACTACAAATTTATGCTATCCTGTTTCAAGTCTAAGTCACGCTGGCTTTTCTCTGTCTTTGACTACCTACTCAGACCACCCTGTGCTGCCTGTTCTTCTTCCTCCATCTCACCTCAGGACTTTGCTGACTATTTCAAGGAAAAGGTGGAATCCATACGTCAGGCCATCCCCTCTGTATCCTCCCCCCATTGTACACCTCCTCCTAACAGTCCTCTTGCCTTCCTTGACTCTTTTTCCACTGTCACAGAGGAGGATGTGTAGTTGCTAATCTTCTCTTTTCACTCTACCACTTGCCCTCTTTACACCATTCCCTCCCATCTCCTAAAACCTCTTGCACCTACTATAATCCCTACGCTCACACACATTTTTAACTCTTCCCTCTACTCTGGTACCTTTCTCTCTTCCTTCAAACATGCGACAGTTTTACCATTACTCAAAACAGCGCGCTTGACCCTACCTGTGTTTCTTACTATAGACCTGTCTCCCTCCTGCATTTGGCCTCTAAACTCCTTGAACGTCTGGTATTCTTTCGCTTGCGTACTTTCAGTGTCTCGTTTGCTAACACCTCCTCCTCTATCGATCTCTCTGTGGGGGTACCCCAGGGCTCTGTCCTGGATCTCTTCTCTTTACACACTCTCTCTAAGTGACCTAATCACATCTCTTGGGTTCAAATATCACTTCTAGGCTGATTTACTTTTCTACCCCTGACGTTACACCTGCTGTACAGACTAAAGTCTCTGAATGTCTCTCTGCTATATCATCCTGCATGGCCCTCCGCCGACTTAAACTTAACATGGCAAAAACAGAGCTCCTCATACTTCCTCCCAAACCTGGCCCTACTACCTCCTTTCACATTACTGTTGGAAGTACCATAGCCCAAGCACGCTGCCTAGGGGTCACACTCGACTCCTCTCTCACATTCTCTTCTCAAATTCAAAACGTATCTAAAACCTGTCGCTTTTTCCTCTGCAATATAACAAAGATACGCCCTTTCCTCTATTGATCGACTGCTAAAACGCTGACTCAGACCCTCATTCTCTCCCGTCTCGATTACTGTAACCTCCTGCTGTCCGGCCTTCCTGCCTCTCACCCCTACAATCAATCCTTAACGCTGCTGCCAGAATCACTCTACTGTTTCCTAAATCTGTCTCAGTGTCTCCCCTGCTGAAATCCCTCTCCTGGCTTCTTATCAAATCCCGCATCTCGCACTCAATTCTCCTCCTCACTTTTAAAGCTTTACACTCTTCTGCCCCTCCTTACATCTCATCCCTAATTTCTCGCTATGCTTCATCCAGACTCTTATGCTCCGCTCAAGGATGTCTTCTCTCTACCCCTTTTGTATCTAAAGCCCTCTCCCACCTTAAACCTTTCTCACTGACTGCCCCACACCTCTGAAATGTCCTTCCCCTCAATATCCGACTAGCACCCTCTCTATCCACCTTTAAGACCCACCTCAAAACACACCTGCTTAAGGAAGCATATGGTGTAGCTCCATGGATGATAATTAACACCTCGTACATAAACCTTGGCCCCCTGCAGACGCATTTACCAGAACGCCCTTCTACTGTCTCTGTACGTTCTTCCTGCCAACCAATTAGATTGTAAGCTCTTCGGAGCAGGGACTCCTTTTCCTAAATGTTACTTTTATGTCTGAAGCACTTATTCCCATTGTGTTATTTATATTATTTGTTATTTATATGATTGTCACGTATTTATTACTGCTGTGAAGCTCTATGTACATTAATAGCGCTATATAAATAAACACATACATACATACATACATAGCCACGAGTATATGGCATATACAGATATGATTCTGGTACCCACGAGTATATGGCATATGCAGATAGGATACCTGTACTCACGAGTATATGGCATGTGCAGATAGGACACCTGTACTCACGAGTATATGGCATATGCAGATAGGATACCTGTACTCATGAGTATATGGCATGTGCAGATAGGTGAGGTTGAAAAAAGACATGTCCATCAAGTTCATCCTATGCTGAATTAAGACGACAGATACTTATCCAATATTTGTATTTACAGTATTTTGATCCAGAGGAAGACAAATAAAAAACCCAATGACACATCATCAAGTATATGGCAAGTACAGTATGTGGCATGTGCAGATATTATACTGGTACCCACGAGTATACAGTGGCGAGAAAAAGTTTGTGAACCCCAATGATAATTACAGAAATTCCATAGTTTTTCCATGATAACCTTCTTGAATCAAAAGCAGTCTTTTCTTAAATATCATATAGGGTTTATTTTAACCACTTCCATGTCTTTTCAAACAGAATGATGTACGATTTAGACAAACAATGAGTAATTAAGAGTCAGGGTACTGCTGCGGC
This sequence comes from Ascaphus truei, assembly GCA_036426205.1. Lineage (NCBI taxonomy): Eukaryota > Metazoa > Chordata > Amphibia > Anura > Ascaphidae > Ascaphus > Ascaphus truei. The sequence continues at coordinate 76,638 of WSYH01000794.1, forward strand.
AGAGTTTATTCGAGCATTTGCCCGTTCTCTGCCGCAGCAGTAGCCTGGCGCGCGCCCGAGAGTGACGGGCGCGCGCCGAAGCAGCGGAAGAGCGCCCTCCGATCGGGGCGCTCTCCCTACCGCTGCCGGGTCCGCCGGGTCCCCCGGAACCCCCTGCCGCTGTCCCGCGATCGCGGGACACCAGGGCTCCCTCGGGGAGCCCCTGGACGCGCGTGCAGGGGGCGCACGCTCCCGATGACGCGTGACCGCGCGTCTATGACGCGCGGCACGCCGAGGGGCGGCCACTAGCAAGCCGGGAGATTTCCCGGCTTGCGGTACCGACCACACTCGAATAAAGTGTGTCGGTACTGTATGTGCAAAAGTAAGTGAAACCCTGGTTTTCTCAGCTAAATTAAAGGGGATAATTAGAGTCAAGCGTTTCAATAATTAGGCAGATCTTTAGGGGTGCGTTTGGGAGGCCCCGTCCTATATAAAGATCAGAAACTTTGTGAGTTTGATCTTCACCATACATGTAGTGTGGAAACATGTCATGCCACGTGTCACGTACATGACCCTGCGAGCAAGCGACCCGCAGACGGAACAAGGGTTAATACCGACGCTCGCAAGCGCTCCCACTTTTAACCTCCGCAGAGGCCCGTCAAATGGACAATATCTCCTCTACAGGACCAGGATCAATACATAACCAGCAAGCTGCCCCACTCTTCGCAAAGGTCCCTCAAATGAGTTAACATCTCCCCTAAATCTATCCCAATATACTGTACCACCGCCCCAAACAGCACAAAAGGGAGCACGTGACTTAGATATGCAACCAGGGTTAATACACACGGCTACTCTAGGAAACTCACCTTTCTCCTCTGCAAAGGTACCTCCAGTGAGTTACTATTAACCCCTTACTCAATTGCAAATCATATCTATCCACTTCCATCACCTGGGGTATGCAAATATAATAAGAACTAAAAATAATATTTGCCAGAGCCCCAGGTCCCTGTTTCTTATAGAAAAAAGTATGCACTTTAACACACAAAAATCAGTTGTATCAAAATGTGTCCGAAACATAAATACTCTCTCCAGAGCGTGCAACAGTTCACTCAGAGTCCAAAGCATTACTTATTAAATGTTTGAATATATAGAAAAATACGGTGCTTAGGTTACAGAAAAAAAGGATTACAAGAAACATACAGGTTGAATTAAATGCAGAACACTGTCTTAAAATAAAAGGATAAAACATACAAGAAAACGCTATACATTACCAAATGTCATATGTTTTCCCCAGAGAGGCCACAGGTCCAGGAATATGAGAAATCACGCGTTAGGTCCAAATGCACCTCTGTTAAATTGTGATCTTCGTAATCTTTTCCCAGACTTAAATACCTTCTTTCCTCATGGAACCAGCATAAGCCCCGCCCCCATCTTAAATCGTTTGTTAGATTGACAGTTTTATGACAGAGTCCCTGCCTGGCAGAACATATGGAGAGGTAGATTGATTGGACTGCCGTTCCAGAACAAAATGTGAAAACTCAACCGCAAAATAAGATTAAAAACAATTTATTTAACTACATAAAAAACATAATCAAAACAGAAAACAACAGAACATATGTCCTTATCTCTGGAGAATATCAGTTGTACCACTAGGCCTGCAAAAAGATGTTTACATACAATAAACACACAGAAGTTGTATACATTTTGTTGTATACATTTAGCCACGCCCACTAGCACTCCCTTTGACACTTATATACATATATATATATTATGTGGTAATGGTTGGGGTTTCTCAGAGCATGTTGGGTATCTGCGTGTTTATTAACTGTGAGCAGCTGGTCTCAGCTGCTTTTGGGAGGGTAGTGGCCCCTCCCCCCCAAGGTTTAAGCATGCCCTATCCACCTTTCCAAGTTGACAGGTCAGTTTCATTTTGCCAGGTTATGACAGATCCAATGTGATCATTCTTCCTGTAATTATACAGGTTAATAAGAATTTTAACCCAGGTGAGTGTTAGAACCTGCTACGGTCATGCCTTGTAAGTGGCAGCAGGCTTAAGACGCTTTGGCCAAAGGGTTAAACTAAATGACCCTTTTTTTAAGAGAATATATAGGTATTGCACTGTATATTTTTGTCACATTGGAAGTAGCTTTGGGCATTTTTGTCTGCTTTTTGTTGTATACATACAATAAACCCACTCTTTGTACTTTTCGCACCCAACTTCAATCAAGCCCTTTTGGAGCTCACACAGATTCGTGACAAGTCAGAAACCCAAAATATTGTATTTTAACTTCAAACTGTAGCTCAGGAACGGGCTCCTCTACCTGCAGAAGAGACGCTATTCCAGGATCCTGATGGTGAGACAGACTTGCCACTTTTTTGCCTTTCCCAGACTGAATTTTTTCTATTGCTTGACTTGGATCGAATAGTGTCATAGTGACACAGAGCCCACTCTGCATGTGAACTGGGGCTGCTAAGTGTGCCCACCTCAGATAAAATGAATTTTTACCAGATGTTGGTCCGGGAAAAAGAGACAGCAAACAGCCAGGTAGGTACAAAAGAACTGTGTTCACATAAGAAATACACGGCACTGCATCCAACGTTTCGGTCAGCAAGACGTGACCTTCCTCAGGGATGCCCATCATTCCCGCAATGTGATACATTGGAGGGGAGGTGTTCCTTACCTGTCTTCTGGGTTAGGGGGGATTCCGATGTCTTCCGTGTGAAGCTCGAGAGTTAGATCTGGAAGAAAGCAGTATAGGTTATTTCGGTGTAGGTATAGGGCAGTTAAGATATATAGGGTAAATAAGAGATCCAGAGTGTGAGAGAGAGAGTGTGGGTGAGAGAGAGAGAGACAGAGAGTGAGTGAGAGAGAGAGACAGAGAGACAGAGACAGAGAGACAGAGAGACAGAGAGAGACAGAGATAGAGAGACAGAGAGAGAGAGAGAGTCAGAGAGAGACAGAGAGAGACAGAGAGAGAGACAGAGAGAGACACAGCGAGAGAGACACAGAGAGAGAGAGAGAGCGGCACACACACACAGAGGGCGGCACACACACACACACACACACACACACACACACACACACAGAATGAGAGACAAAGACAGAAAGCAACAGAGAGAGGGAGAGGGCGACAGTGAGAGGGAGAGGGTGACAGAGAGGGAGAGGGAGTGGGAGTCTGAGGAGTGGGACCCCTGCCTCTTTCCAGTACAGGAGTCTCTTGCTATCCATATGTAACCCTTGTTCCCCCCCCCCTAGACTCAACTGATGTATCTAGGGTGCGTGAGGGCAGATTACATGGTTGTGGGTGGTGCATACCTGTTTGGAACAGGAGGGCCTGAGCTTCCCGCGATGTTATTGGGGAGACAGGACCAGGCTTCTGAGGTATTGGCCTCCATGTGGTCTTAATGGTGCAGTGCCTCCATCTTCTATAATTCCCAGGGATGTGGGAAGAGACCCTTAAAGAAGAACCCCCTTGGTCCCGGGGTGAACACTTCAGAATCACTCTGCACAATGTTGAAAGCAACAGAGTCTTTATTGTACTCACTGTCGGCAGGGCAATAATAGCAGCACAGCAATACAGATACACGATATGCCTCCTCCTCCTCTCCCACCAGATCGTTCTCCGCAGGATGGTCTGAAGGGTATCTTTCTCCCTGCCTCCACCCGCAGCCAAGGGCGCTACGGGTGGGACTAGCTCTTCCCTCACCCCCTAAGCAGGGTGAGAGGCATGGATCCACCTCTGAACTACTAGGCCCTACTCCTCAGGAACCTAGCTACACTCTCTCTCTTACTATCTGACTGTCCAGCCAGACACTCCAACCTTTCATCGGACCTCCTGGACAACTCATTCCAGACTCTCTCTCCTCCTGAACAACACTCACTCTCTTAGACTTAGAACCGAACTGACTACAGAGCACACAGGAACGGCTACTAAGTTTGGTCAGCCCCGCCCCTCGTGACATCAATAAGACCTCCCCTCTGCACAGACCGCAGCAGAGACAGGCTTGTATCATCACGCAGGCAGGGCTTTGCAAGGGGGGAAAACCCATGATTACTACTGGGGCCTGCCTTTAACAGGGCTTACCACAGTAGTAGGAAGATTTAGTAGCCCGTGCTGTTTACAGGGGGCTACACATATTTTGGTCCTCAACATCTATGCTCATTTGGTGATGTATCTGCATCTTTAAATATTGTGATGCAATGTTCATATTCCTTACTCTGCAATCATTCTAGGCATTGTTGCCTTTATTTTGCATTCATTGCTTCAACATAGTCAATTTTTCACCTCTTGTGCACAAGTCTGCAGTTTGTGTAACTAGATAGATGCATGCCTGTTACAGAGCCACCATTTTTTGTGCTTATATATATTCTGGCTGTTTGTGCTGATAACCATTGGTGATTATTTTGACCATTTTATGTGCCTTTGCCTCATGGAATACATGTATTGGTAGTTGTGAGTCCCCCTCTTCTTTTAATCCTTCTCCCCTTGCTCTTATCCCCATACTAATACATTTTGTTTTGTTATCATTCTCTTGGTATGCCCGTGTGCTTTACTACAAGGATACTTTTTTGTTGCGTTACACATTTATTATCCTTAAGCACCACTGTCAATTGACATATCATCATATATTAAGACAGTTTTTGGGCAACAGTTACGTACTGTGTTGATGCAGTATACTCTGTGTTTTCTCTCATATATATATATATATATATAGATATATATATATATATATCTATATATATATATATATACATATATCATATAAAAATATTTCTTGTGAGCACATTCACATGTCTTAGACAGGTCTGCAACCCTAATTCTCGAGATATATATATATATATATATACACCAACCATCACGTTTTAAGTTATGGTGGGTGTAGGCGGACGCTCACGGAGGTATGCAAGGGAGACTGATTATAGTGAAATTAAATAAGCCTTTTATTGCGCCTGTTTCCTTAACATCAGGAAACCATCCAAACAAGAGGTAAACAAAGCTTCTATTCACTTGGGAGTATTTCTAGTGAAATATTATGCAGTTCACAACTCCTTTAGATAAGCATGTCTCCCAGCCCCAAACATATAGCATGAATTAAGCAGATATAAGAAGTCTCATAAATGAAAGTCTTATCTGTTCCTTGTGGTTTGGAGGGAAAATCTTCTCTGTCCCTGGTTCAGCTCCTTTTTCCTCAGGGTGTGTCAGCGTTCAGGTTTAGAAGTTTCCCCTGTGTCTTGAAAGCAGCTCTGCTGTTTCTTCTGGCAGGGCTCAAGACTGTTTGTCTCCAAGTTCAGCTCAGGTGTGAGCTAAGGAGTCTCATTTCCTGTCTCAAAAGACAGGCTTTTCTAAGCCATCTAATCAGGCAGGTGGTGTTTGCTAATTGACTACCAGCAGTTAACCACCACACTGCTGGATTAGAGGCACATTACTTGAGCAGTGATAACTCCCCTGTTACATACCTACCCTGTTTGTGGGAAGCTCGCGCTTGCCACGACCAAAGCCCATCCTTCCACTCTCATTCTAGATATCTCTGTGACTTGAATGAGATTGGATGGAGGAAGAGAACCCTCAGTCCTGCTGGGATTGGAGACCTTTCTCCAGTTTATTCGTGTCTCCTCCCGAAGGTGCTTGAAATCAGCACTCCTCAGTCGCTCGAGGAGAACTTTTTCTAAGTATCGTCTTTTTGCTACGTGCGCGGTCATGAGATTTCCCTCGCGTCGGGTGCTCGTCTCATTGTAGGCCGACTGTATGGCAGCAGTTGCAGAGCATTTAAAAACAGCCCTTTCAGTTTTCCGCTCTTGAAGCTGTCTCTCTGCCCTTTTCCCACTCAATGGGGTTGCTAGTTCAGCCTCTTTGGGGTTAATTTGCAATTCCACACCCACTTCCAGAGAATGTCCCATCTTTTCAGCTTCATCAGCTAAGGATTCTTCTGGTTTTGATTCAGCACGTGTACCTTCTTTTGTTGCCTGTTGGGTGGCTGAAGGTTTTGCTAGTACTTGTTTAGGTGGTTCAAATTTTGCAACCTTGTTTTTCAGACGAGCGGTATTCCCACCAGCTCTCACTGCACCCTTGTCTTCATGGGTTTTTTAGGCTGTGGGATACTGACGCTTAGTCAGGGTCAATACTTGTCCTTGTAGGACTGTAATCTCATCCGCGAGAGATCCCTGTTTTTTGAGTGCGTCTTGCCAGTCTCTTCTCAGGGAATTTATCTGCATGCTTTGCTTTCTCTGAGCTTGCTTCCACATTTTTATTGCATTGTGAAGCACTATGAACTTCTTTGCTTGGGCCACAGTTACTTGTTTCAGTTTCTGGACCTTCTTGTGCTCCCTTTTGTGCCGCGTCACCTGGGTTCTAAGCTTGGCCTTTAGCGTTGCTTTAGCGTTGCTTTGGTGATGCTACTGGGTAATCAGTCATTCCTGCAGCACTTGCATTTCTTTAACAGCCTGCAGATTGTCTTCCTGCAGAGTTCGCTGCCTCTCCTCGGCCTTCTCGAGGTGCGTACGCAGACCTTGCAGTTGGTTCTGCAGTCGGTGCTCTGCTTCAAACTTCTCACCTTCCAAAAGTCTATTTATTTCTTTAAGCTCGTGCAGCTTTTCATTTTTTTCCTTGACGTCGTTTGTCAAATTAAAATTTTCTTCTTTGAGTTTTAATTTTTTTCTTTGTAATCTTAAATTTTCTCCTTTTTCAGTCTCTGTACTATTCAGGGCCTCCTTGCCGTCCTCCTTCCATTTACGCACATCTGCTTTGAGAATGACAGTCTCCTGGCGTGAGACATCCTTCTCTAGGTTGAGGGTCTGAAGCTCCTTCTGGGAGACTTGGAGATCTGTATTAAGATTGACAATTGTTTCTATAGAAATGTCCAGCTCCTCAGTGAGACTGTGTAGTTCCTTTCTGGAAACTTCCAGATCTGTGCGGCAGCTGTTGGTCTCATGATGTGAGGCATCCAGTGCTCTGCGGAGTGTCTGAACCTCATTCTGAGATACGTCCACCTCTGTCCGGACATTGTTGACCTCCTGTAGTGAGGCATTCAGCTCTACGCGAAGAGTGTGAACCTCTTGCTGAAAGACTGTCATCTGCTTTAGTGCCTCCTCATACTTCCGCTTCAGCTTAGTCATTATTTTATCAGATTGGCTTTGCTTTTCATCCATGCCGGAAATAGTAGCGTTTGCAGTATCTAGCTCAGTCTTGAGATCGTCCAATTCTGTTCCAGTTTCAGAGTACATTGCCAGGACCGTCTTCTGTAACTCAGCATTATCTTTTCTCTGAAGTTTCAATTGTTCTCGAAGTAGATCACAGTTATGCCTGTCAATTTTCAGGGCATATTCAGGGCTGGTCAAGGGATTGTCACTCACTGGTTTCGGCTCCGCTTCCCTGGGATGACTGGTTGAGGGTTCCACACTGTTGGCACCGGACAGACACTTTTTTGGGGTACACGACTTCTGCCTTGGGCCCTCTGGATATTCGGTTATCCGCGGGACGAATTCTCAATTTTCTCTAGGCTGCAGGGCATCTCGGTCCCCCTTTTGCTGTACAGGATCTGCGGACGTGTCTGTTCCTTCCACAGTACATGAAGAACCGCTTTTCTTTTTCTTTTTTCGCCTTTTTGTTTTAGATGTCCCTGGTTCAGCTCCCTTTTCGTCAGGGTGTGTCAGCGTTGAGGTTTAGAAGTTTCCCCTGTGTCTTGAAAGCAGCTCTGCTGTTTCTTCTGGCAGGGCTCAAGACTGTTTGTCTCCAAGTTCAGCTCAGGTGTGAGCTAAGGAGTCTCATTTCCTGTCTCAAAAGACAGGCTTTTCTAAGCCATCTAATCAGGCAGGTGGTGTTTGTTAATTGACTACCAGCAGTTAACCACCACACTGCTGGATTAGAGGCACATTACCTGAACAAGGATAACTCCCCTGTTACAGTGGGTAAAAAAGGCAACAAGAAACCTCCACCGTATTACATATATCAAATAAAAAGATCACTTGTGAGCACATTCACATGTCTAAGAGCTGTTATATAGTGCAGCCTCGTGCTACGCCGTGCACGCGCATGGCTGTTATAGATGACTGAGGTTAGTCAGCCCTTCTATACAAGGGCAACGCGCTCGCGCACGGCGGGGAGCGGGGAGCCGATAGACAGCAGGGAAGACGAGAAAAATCATCTTGTCGCGGTCCGCTACCAGCGCTGAATGTATGTATATGTGTGTGTGTGTGTATATATATGTATATGTGTGTATGTATGTATATGTGTGTGTATGTATTTGTGTGTCTGTACAAATGTTTTATTTTTACCAATGTTTTTTTTTAATAAATAATAAAACACACACACACACACACACACACACACACACACACACACACACACAGATTCCATTCTACTCCTAGCCCCTTCCGGTCGGACAATGTTGACCAAAAGCTTGCTATATAACAGAACCATTTCTAATTGTGCTGGAATTCATGGATATACAGTGATGTTCAGAGGATTTGAAACGTGGGGATGTATAGTAATGAGTAAACACACAACAATACCGCAAGCTGTAAAACCCCTGCAACCCAACCCCATTATATAGTTGTCAAAAGGATGAATTTGTTCGAGATGAATAGACTCTAATTTGAGGGACCTTTTCGGAGGGTGAAGTGTGTGCAGCTTGCGGGTTGTGTATTGATCCTGGTCCTGTGAGGAGATATTGTCATTTGACGGACCTCTGCGGAGGTGAAAATGGGCATACTGTCAAGCTGTCTTCTATCTGCCTGTGCCCCAGGAAACCAGCACTGGGCATACTGTCACGCTGTCTTCTATCTGTGCTGTACCACCGGAAAACGGCAACTGGGCATACTGTCGCACTCTTCTATCCCGGCTGTACCCTGGGAACACCAGCACTGGGCTATACTGTCCACTCTATCTTCTTATCCGCTGTACACTGGGAAACCAGCAACTGTGGGCATACTGTCATCTCTCTTCTATCTGGCTGTACACCGGTCTGAAACCAGCACTGGGCACGACGTCACACTGTATTCTATCGACTGTACCCTTTAGTGGGTTATTTCTGTGTACTCAGACAACTCAACAGCACCTTTACATGTGGATGGGGGTGAGTAACCCTTTAGTGAGGAGGTGGGAGAGTACCCTTTATTGAGTAGGGGGGCAGTACCCTTTAGTGAAGAGGAAGGGGAGTAACCCTTGTAGGGGGGAGAGTAACCCTTTAGTTAGGAGAAGGAGGGGAGTAACACTTTATGAAGAGGAGGGGAGAGTAACCCTTAGTGATGGGGAGGTGTAACCCCCTTTAGTGAGGGAGGAGGGAGAGTAACCCTTTTAGTGGGATGTGAGGGGGGGGGTAACCCTTTAGTGAGGGGGGGCGTAGTAACCCTTTAGTGAGGAGGAGAGGGGGAGAATACCCTTTAGTGAGGAGATGGGGGGTAACCCTTTAGTGAGATGGGGGGGGGAGTACCCTTTAGTGAGGTGGGAGGGGGAGGTGAGAGTAACCCTTTAGTGAGGAGGAGGGGGGGAGAGTAACTTTTAGTGAGGAGGGGGAGAACCCTTTAGAAAATAGTGAGGGGAGACAATGAGAGTGGAGGCAGTTTAGATGAGGTGGAGGGAGTAACCTTGTATCGTGTTAGTAAGGGTGGAGTGGAGCGGCGAGTAATCCCTAGTATGGGGGGAGGTAACCCTTTTGTTGAGGGGGGGAGAGTTAACCCCTTTAGTGAGGAGGGGGAAGTAACCCTTTAGTGAGGAGGGGGGAGTAACCCTTTAGTGAGGAGGGGGAAGTAAATAACCCTTTAGTGAGGAGGGGGGAGTAAACCTTTAGTTAAGGTGGAGGGGGAGTAATCATTTAGTATGGGGGGAGAGTAACCCTTTAGTGAGGAGGGGGGAGTAACCCTTTAGTGGGAGGGGAGATAGGAACCCTTTAGTGAGGAGGGGGAGAACGCTTTAGTGAGGAGGGGAAGTAACCCTTTAGTGAGGAGGGAGGGAGTAACCCTTAGTGAGGACACCTCTTGAAATGAATAAGTCACAATATTCTTTCTTGACATGCTGCATTTTGTTAGCTAAAATAAACATTTGTCTGAAGAGGAAGAGGGGGGAGGGTATGAGAGAGGGGGAGTAAGCCCTGTGTGGCATTGGGGTGCAGTTATTATGGGCTGTGTGTGGGGAGTGCAGTGAATGTAGGGGGAGTGTTTAAACTGTATAGGTGATGATCAGGCACAGGAATAGAAGTGTGTGTGAAGTTTGCGCAGAATAGCTGAGCGAGTGATAGTTGCGCAGGAATAGCCGTGAGCGAGTGACTGTGATAGTTGCGCGAGGAATAGCTGAGCGAGTGATAGTGCGCAGGAATAGCTGAGCGAGTGATAGTTTGCGCAGGAATAAGCTGAAGCGAGTGATTTTAGTGCGAGGTAGCAGGTGTGTGCTGTTAGTTGCGACGGAATAGCTGAGCGAGTGATCGTTTGCCAGAATGAGTGTACGGTGATAGTGCACAGGAATAGCAGAGCGAGTGATAGTTCGCAGAATAGCAGAGCTTGAGTGATAGGAAGTTGCGCAGGAGTACAGAGCGTGAGTGATAGTTGCGCTAAGAATAGAGAATGCGAATAGTTGCACAGGAATAGCAGGACAGTATGTATTACTTGGTTGGTGAATTACACGCCAGGTCTCAGACCCTTGGCCTGTTTAGTGCAGGGCTCATAATATTCAGCACAGGGCTGATGCCTGAACCTGGATCACCTTTCAGGGAGTGAGTTGGGGTGGGGGGGTCCCACACGATGCACAGGGAGACGTGAGCGGGGAGATATAACCACAGAGAGCAGGACGAGGGCCCAGAATGCATTGCACCTACAGAACCAGAGAGAGCGCAGGACTACAAGGCCCAGAATGCTTTGTTAAACAAGGTTGAGATTTCAATTGATTATCGTGACTACCTTCTTTCAAAAATAAGTAACGAATAACATACCGTTACAGGGGTCGAAGTAGAGGGCGTGCACTCCTTATTCCACCCCTTTTTCCTGTATCCTTGATCGAGAGACACCCGTTCTCCTTGCCCGTTAAGTGAAGTAGCCAGGCAACCTGGTGCTGACCCTGTCTCGTCCGTGTGGTCTTAGTACTTTTGGTAATTTCTGGAGTCCTTCCTTTATCCTCACAATTAACAATTTTTCCTTCTGAACTGGAACCGATCTATCTTAGAAGTCTTCATCAATTCCTGGATCGGCACAGACAAGTTGACAGTCTGGATAAGGTTATAGAGAACCCCACTTTCCTTTTGGGGACAAATAACTCACCACCTTTAGCTGTTAGTCTGTGCCCGCATTCTCTACCATTATCTTAGAAATATGGGCGATGTATAATCAGGAATCAGGTTTGCAGTATTCCCTCTATGCACTCTTATTTCTTCATCAGCTCAGCGATTCAGCAAGGATACAACATTCAAATACGTCTCTTCAAGGTAGCAAGAATCTGAACGAGGTAGTGGCTTGCCCCTGCGATTAGTACTTTTCTATACCCTTAGATCAAAGCTATAGAAATCCCCGCAACTGTTCTCGAATACTCGCTTTTGCAAACTAAATTACGTATCTTGTTTTCATACTTGTTTTTCTGTTATTAGCCAAGTACCTTATTCAGGAAACGATAGGGAACGTACAAAAACAAGTGTTATCGTTTAAATGTGTGTTCATAAACGCTTGGTTTCAAGTTTGTCCCCTGATACACCATAACTTGTACTATTAGTTTCAATGCTGCCCATAAATTCCGTATGAGAGAAACAACCTAATATCTTAATATTCTTAAACCGATTGTTGGGGGGGGTGGGGGGGGGGGGGGGGGGGGGGGGGGGGGGCGGGGGGGGGCGGGGGGGGGGGGGGGGGGGGGGGGGGGGGGGGGGGGGGGGGGGGGGGGGCGCGTGGGTGGGGCCGGGGCGGGGAGGGGGTGGGGGCGGGGTGGGGGGGGGGGGGGGGTGGGGGGGTGGGGGCGGGGGGGGGGGGGGGGGGGGGGGGGGGGGGGGGGGGGGGGGGGGGGGGGGGGGGGGGGAGGGGTCGGGGGGGGGGTTGGGGGGGTGGGGGGGGGGGGGGGGGGGGGGGGGGGGGGGGGGGGGGGGGGGGGGGGGGGGGGGGGGGGGGGGGGGGGTGGGGGGGGGGGGGGGGGGGGTGGGGGGGGGGGGGGGGGGGGGGGCGGGATCGTGTCGGGGGGGGGGGGGGGGGGGGGGGGGGGGGGGGGGGGGGGGGGGGGGGGGGGGGGGGGGGGGGGGTGGGGGTGGTGGGTGGGGGGGGGGGGGGGGGGGGGGGGGGGGGGGGGGGGGTGGGGGGGGGGGGCGAGTGAGATGCGGGGGGGGTGGGGGGGCGGGGGGGGGGGGGGGGGGGGGGGGGGGGGTGGGGGGGGGGGGGGAGTGATATATATATATAATATATATGCAAAAGCCAGTCAAGTAAAAACAACTTAACACTGCTGTTAGAAACATTCTGTAGTCCGAACGGCCTTTCTGGCTTGCCTTCTGATTCACCATGCTGCTGCTTTAAAAGCCGATAAGTAGTGATGAAGCCCGAGCATTAAGCCATTATATGGGCTCACATGCTAAAATGGACCTGGATTTTCAGTACAAAAGGGACACATTGTTGTGTCATTGCAGTCATTCCCAGAATCCCCTTGCTGCAGTGAAAGAGCTGTATTGCTGCTGGTGATAATGGTGAAATGACGGTTGCAGACCTGCCTAAGGGCTGTTTATACTGAGTGCGGCCGTGCGCTGCGCGGTTGCATGTTTCGCAGGCGAGTGCAAAGTGCCGGAGATGCTTTGGGAGTGTATGCTGGAGCTGTGAAGAATAGGGCACACACACACACACACACACACACACACACACACACACACACACACTATCTTCACAGCTCACAGCATACACTCCAAAAGCATGCGGCACTTGCACGCGCCTTCGAACAGGCACACGCGCGCGCACGGCCGCACTCAGTATATAACAGCCCTTAGGCAGGTCTGCAACCCTGCCTTTCACCATTATCACCCAGCATACAGCGCTTTCACTGCAGCAAGGGATTCTGGGAAATGACGTGCAAATGAGCACACAATGTGTCACCTTTTGTCTGAAAATCCATTGTTACATGGAGCCCATATAAGCTAATGCTCGCTGTTAACACAGCTTTAAAGCACAGCATGGGAATCAGATGCAAAGCCAGAGAAACCGTTCACAGACATGTTTCAACCAGTGTGAAGTTGGTTGTACTGCTGGCTTTGCATATATATATATATATATATATCACTCAATAGGTTAAGATATTTTAAGTTGTTTCTCTCATAAGGAATCTTATGGGCAGTTTGAAACTAATAGTATACAATGTTATTGGTATCAGGGACAACTTGAAACCAAGCATTATGACACACATTTTAACGATAACACTTGTTTTTGTAAGTTCCTATCGTTCCTGATATAAGGTACTTGATGCTAATAACAGAAAAACAAGTATGAAAACAAGTACGTAATTTAGTTTGCAAAAGCGAGTTAGCTGAGACAGTGATTTCTATATCTTTGATCTAAGGGTATAAAAAGTACTATCGCAGGCATAAGCCACTACCTTCTTCAGATTCTTGCTACCTTGAATAGAAGTATTTTGAATGTTGTATCCTTGCTGAATCGCTGAGCTGATTGAAGAAATAAAGAGTGCTGAATGAAACTGCAAACCTGATTCCTGATTATTACATCGCCCATATTTTTCTAAGATAATGGTAGAGAATGCGGGCACAGACTAACAGCTAAAGGTGGTGAGTTATTGTGTCTCCCAAAAGGAAAGTGGGGTTCTCTATACCTTATTCCAGACTGTCAACTTTGTCTGTGCCGATCCAGAATTGAAAGACTTCTAAGATATCGGTTCCAGTTCAGAAGGAAAAATTTGGTTAATTGTGAGGATAAAGGAAGGACGTCCAGAATTACCAAAAGTACTTAAGACCACGGACGGAGACAGGGTCAGCACCAAGGTTGCCTGGCTACTTCACTTAACGGGCACAGAGAAGGCGGGTGTCTCCGATCAAGGATACAGGAAAAAGGGGTGATATAGAGGAGTGCACGCCTCTACTTCTGACCCCCTGTAACGGTATGTTATTCGTTACTTATTTATTGAAAGAAGGTAGTCACGATAATCAAATTGAAATCTAACCTTGTGTTACAATGCATTCTGGGCCTTGTAGTCCTGCGCTCTCTCTGGTTCTGTAGGTGCAATGCATTCTGGGCCCTCTAGTCCTGCTCTCTGTGTGTTATATCTCCCCGCTCACGCTCCCTGTGCATCGTGTGGGACCCCCCCACCCCACCTCACTCCCTGAAAGGTGATCCAGGTTCAGGCATCAGCCCTGTGCTGAATAATTAATGAGCCCTGCACTAAAACAGGCCAAGGGATGCTGAGACCTGGCGTGTAATTCCAACCAAGTAATACATACTGTCTCTGCTATTCCTGTGCAACTCTTGCATTCTCTATTCCTGCGCAACTATCACTCGCTCTGCTATTCCTGCGCAACTATCACTCGCTCAGCTATTCCTGCGCAACTATCACTCGCTCAGCTATTCCTGCGCAACTATCACTCGCTCAGCTATTCCTGCGCAACTATCACTCGCTCA
>WSYH01000794.1:91219-121654 GCA_036426205.1 Ascaphus truei
GCGATTATGACGCAAACTATCACACACCACTCTCTATTCCTGTGCCTGATCACAATACAGTTTAAACACTCCCCCACATTCAATGCATGCCCACACAAGCCCTATAACTGCACACATGCACACAGGCTTTACTCCCCCTCTCTCATACCCCCCCCCCTTTCCTCTTCAGACAATGTTTATTTTAGCTAACAAAATGCCGCATGTCAAGAAAGATATTGGGACTTATTCATTTCAAGAGTGTCCTCACTAAGGGTTATCCCTCCCTCCTCACTAAAGGGTTACTTCCCCTCCTCACTATAAGCGTACCCCCCCTCCTCACTAAAGGGTTAACCTTCCCCCTCCCACTAAAGGGCCTAACTACTCCCCCCTCCTCACTAAAGGGTTACTCTCCCCCCATACTAAATGATTACTCCCCCTCACCTTAATAAAGGTTTACTCCCCCCTCCTCACTAAAGGGTTATTCCCCCCTCCTCACTAAAGGGTTACTCCCCCTCCTCACTAAGGGGACTTCCCCCTCCTCACTAAAGGGGGTAATCCCCCTCCTCAATAAAAGGGTTACTCTCCCCCCATACTAAATGGTACTACCCCCTCCACCTGTACAAAGGTTTTACTCTCCCTCCCCGTCACTAAATGGTGCACCCCTCCTCTCATAAGATTACTGATACCCCTCACTAAAGGTTAACTCCTCTCACTAAGGGTACTCACCCTCTCTCACTAAAGGTTACTTCCCACCCCTCCTCCTCACTAAAGGTTACTCTCCCCCTCCCCCTCATAAAGGTTACTCCCCCCCTCTCACTAAAGGGTTACCCCCCCCCATCTCTACTAAAGGGAGATCCTCTCCCACATCTCCCCTCTCCCACTAAAGGGTTACTGCCCCCCCTCACTAAAGGGTTACCCCCCCCCTCATACATCACTAAAAGGGTTACTCTCCCTCCTCCCTCACAAAGGGGAACTCCCCCTCACTAAAGGGTTACTCTCCTCCTCTTCATAAAGTGTTACTCCCCTCCCTACAACAAAGGGTTACTCTCACCCCCCTACTAAAGGGTTACTCTCCCTTCCTCTTCACTAAAGGTTAATGCACCCTCTATCAATAAAGGGTTACTCGCCCACCTCTCATAAAGGGTTACTCATCCCCCTTCACATATGTAAGGGTGCGGTGAGTGTCTGAGTACACAGAAATAACCACTAAAGGGTACAGTGGATAGAAGTACAGTGTGTGACAGTCGTGCCAGGCGGGTTTAACCGGGTGTACAGCCAGATAGAAGAGAGGTGACAGTATGCCAGTTGCTGGTTTCCCAGGTGTACAGCGGATGAAGAGCTGAGAGTGGACAGTATGACCAGTGCTGGTGTCCCAGGGTAACAGCGGATAGAAGAGTGTCGACAGTATCCCCAGTGCGACGTATTTTCCGGTGGTACAGCCAGATAGAAGAGCCAATAAGCGTGACAGTATGCCCAGTGTGGTTTCCTGGGGCACAGGCAGATAGAAGACAGCTTGACAGTATGCCACTTCACCTCCGCAAGGTCCGATCAAATGGACAATATCTCCTTACAGGACCAGGATCAATACACAACCCGCAAGCTGCACACACTTCACTCCGAAAAGGTTCCCTCAAATGAGGTCTATCTCTGACATCGTATCCCCAATATACCACGTCATGAACAGAACAAACGTGAGCACGTTGACTTAGATATGCACAAGGGTAATAAACAGGCTTATCCAGCCAACTCACTTTTCTCCACTAACCCTGACCCAGGAGTGTATTCTAGTGAGTTAATAGTAACCCAATCTCATTTGCAACATATCTATCCTGCCACACCTGAGGTAGTAGAATGCAAAGAAGATGTCCAATTAATATTTTGCTTGGGTCCAAGGTCCCTGTGAATCTATAGAAAAAACTTATACCACTTAACACACAAAATCAGTGTATGAGCAAAAGGTCCGAAACGTAAATACTCTCACCAGCAGTGCAATGAACCTTTTTGAAACAGAGTCGTCCAGGGCCCAAAGATTACTTATTTTACATGTTTAAAGCGACTACTGTGTAGAAATCTATTGGTCTAATAATCCTGATTTTTTTGTGGTTTTGTTGTGAGAGGTTAAAACACCCCCACCAACAATACATTTAAAATGCATTTCATACCTAAATGTACTCATAAATTCACTTCTCTAATGACTTACTCCACGGTGGACACCAAATTCAATCATTCAGGCACAGGCGGGGAAACAATGAGACTAAGAATGAACATGTAATCTAAATTTAGAGAAATATAATATCTGTTCCTGTACCTGTAGTAGACCTCACATGATGTATCATTATGTGAGACTAGCGGTTCAAGGAGTACACAATGTAATTTTTCGCAGTTCAGCAAGAGCGACAGTCACGTGATATGCTCATTTTTAAAACGTCCCTCTCAATGTTCAATAATTTTGTAGCGCGCCCATGGCCACCATTAAACCCCCAGCAAGAGTTAAGTAATGCTTTGAAATCCTTAAATAGTGTTCCTGTTTATGTGTGTGTACAGGGAACAAATTTTATTTTAAACCTCTGGCCGGCTCCCTCTCATTCCTCTTCGTGGCGTGCGGGGGTCACTGTGAAAGGTCACAGCACAGTGACCCTGCTCATGATGACATCACGTCACGTCAAATGATCGCTCTAGTCAGTTTGAACGCTGACATGCATGGTGACCGTATACAAGTCGGAGTCTGAAGCAAGGTAAAAACGTACAGTTTGCAGAGGCCTCACGGTGATTCTCCGGCATTAATTATAATGTGGGGGAAGAGCGAGTGGGGCCTGCAAACGCACACGCGCCCCCCAGACAGAAACATCTCCACACCCCAGTAACATACAAGAAATCCTCGCATTTGTACTTTTCCTTCCCAACTTCAAATCAAGCCCTTTTGAAGCTCCCACCAGACTTCATGACAAGTCAGAAACCCCCAATATTGATGTTGAACTTCAAATGGAGCATAACCTCTTCAGCACAGAGGATTTAAATACAATAATTCGCTCGAGATTATCATGACAGGGGGTTCTGCTTAACCCCTTCAGGTCCCCGACCCCTAACAACAGGGTGGCCAACTGCCTAAGCTCTCAAGGGCCACCACAGGTTAGGTGTTCAGGTGTCCCTGCCTCAGCACTCCATGTGGCTCATCGAAAAGGACTGAGCCATGATTGAGCCACCCCTGTGCTATGACGCACGGGGGATATCGGAAAAACCTGGCCTGTTGTGGGGGGGGGACCCCTTGAGGACTGGAGTTGGCCCATCAATGATCAACTCATCGTTGGCACGAGTGTGGTGTGTTGTTATATCGTCAGGTGAACTCTCCTTGATGGTGTACTATACAGTACGAGCTACCCTGCACCTGCCCCCCCCCAAACACATCCCTTCACTCTGCAGCCCAGAGACCCCAGATTCAGACCTGGGGGGTGACCTCTCACTATCATACAGAAAAGAAATTGGTTTGGACTTTTGGGGGTTAGTAATTTCAATCCAGTATTGCACCGCTTCTCTTGATGTGCCGTGAAGTGAAGTAGTCTTCCCCACGCGGGGAGAAGAGAAGAAGAGATAAGCTGTGTTATATCGATGGGACGAAAGGTTTATAGGCGTGGGGAGGAGGTCCTGAGATTATAGAGGGGACGGGGGGGGAGTGAGTTCGGGTGTCGGTATTTTTGGCGGCAGAGCCAAGATTAGGCTGGTTAATGGCTTTCTTCCTGCTGGTGTATGAAAGGGCCTGGGGCCAATCTTATCTCGTAACATGGCTGCTGGAACCCGCAAGTCTGGACAGAATCATGCTAACACATGCTACACCGTCGCCAGGATACGGGGCACCACAGCCCCCGCGTGCGCTTCATTTGAAGGTAAAGGGGTGGTTCGGGGGTTGGGGTTTTTTTAAAATTTGCGGACGACATTTGTTGTTAGACCTGCCATATTACGTCTGGCAACTATCACTCGCTCAGCTATTCCTGCGCAACTATCACACACACTTCTATTCCTGTGCCTGATATCACCTATACAGTTTAAACACTCCCCCTACTATTCCACTGCCTCCCCACACACAGCCCTATAACTGCACCCCAATGCACACAGGTCTTACTTCCCCCTCTCTCATACCCTCCCCCCTCTTCCTCTCAGACAAATGTTTATTTTAGCTACAAAATGCAGCATGTCAAGAAAAGATATTTGTGACTTATTCATTTCAAGAGGTGTCCTCACTAAAGGGTTACTCCCTCCCTCCTCACTAAAGGGTTACTTCCCCCTCCTCACTAAAGCGTTACTCCCCCCTCCTCACTAAAGGGTTACTCCCCCCATTCCACATGTAAAGGTGCTGTTTGTTGTACTGAGTTTAACAGAAAATACACCACTAAAGGTAACAGTCGATAGAGAACAGTGTGACGTCTGCCCATTGCTGGTTGCAGTCCCCGGGTTACAGCCAGATAGAAGAAGAGTGACAGTATGCCCAGGTGCTGGTTTCCCAGGTGTACAAAGCCGGATAGAAGATAGAGTGACAGTATGCCCAGTGCTGGTGTTCCCAGGGTACAGCCGAATAGAAAGTGCGACAGTATATGCCAGTGCTACGTTTTTTCCGGTGTACAAAGCACAGATAAAGACACGCTGACAGTAATGCCCGTGCATGGTTTCCTGGGGCAACGGCAGATAGAAGACAGCTTGACGTATGCCACGTTTCACCTCCGCCAGAGGTCCGTCAAATGGACAATTCTCCTCTAACAGACCATGGGGATACAATACACAACCCGTCAAATGGCACACACCTTCAATCCGAACAAGGTCCTCAAATGCGGTCTATCTCTCGGACATTTCCCGCAATATCACACCGTCATGACACCTAAACAACAGGGAGTCACTGACTTAGATAGTGCAACCAGGGTAATACACATGGCTTTTCTCCTAGCCAACTCACTTTTCTCCTCGCAAGGTACCTCTAGCTAGAGTTAATATAACCCCAATCTTATTTGAAACATATCTATCCGCTGCCACCACCTGAGGTAAGTAGATATGCAAAGAAGATGTCCATTAATATTTGCTTGGGGTCCAGGTACCTGTGAATTATAGAAAAAAACTATACCACTTTAACACAGCAAAATCAGTTGTAGCAAAATGTGTCCGCAAAACGTAAATACTCTTCCCCAGCGTGCGTGAACAGCAGTCCAGAGGCCAAAGCATTACTTATTTTAAATTTTAAAAAAACGCCCCCCCTTAACTCAACTCTGTCAATCTAATTTCTATAATCCTTATTTATTTGTGTTTTTTTGTTAGAGTGTTACACACGCACCACTCCAATTACATTTAAAACTCATTTACCTACATAAATGTATCATAGAATTCATTCTCTAGACTTAACTCCACACGGTGAAGACACCAAAATATATTCAGGCACAGCGGGCGGAAACAATGCAGATAAATATTGAACATTGTAATCAAACTTTCAGAGGCAATTAATATCTGTCCATAGTACCTGATACGACTCACCATGTCGAAATCATTATTTGACGACGGCGGTTCAAGGAGACACAATGTAATTTTTCTCATGTCTCGCAAAGGAAGTAACGTGAATTGCTCATTTTTATAACTGTCCTCTAGTTCAAAATCTTTTGTAGCGCGCCCGATGGCCACACCCATAAACCCCCAGCAGAGTTAATTGCTTGTGAAATCCCTTAATAGTGTACGCTGTTTATGTTCAGTGGTCAGGAGAACAATTTTTAATTTAACAACCCTTCTGGCGCCTTCCCCTCTTCCTCTATTCTGGGCGTGCGGGGGTCATTTTAAGTCACGACCCATGACCCTGCTCATGTGACAGTCACGTCACTCACATGATCCGCTAGTATTTGACGCTGAGTGCATGTGACGATAGCCCACAGTCGGCTTAAGCAACGGTCCAGTACAGTTGCAAGTAGGCCTCCTGATTCTCCGCCTCATTCATCCCCATTAATGTAATCTGGAGTGGAAGAGATGTGTGGGACGCTCTGCAACGCCACCGCCCGCCCACCCCACAGAAAACTCTCCCACACCCCAGTTACATACAAGAAATCCTCTCTTGTCTTTCCGCTCCCAACTTCAAATCAAGCCCTTTTGACCGCCCACAGCTTCATAGACAAGTCAAAACCCCAAATATTGATTTGAACTGTCAAATGGAGCATAACCTCTCAGATGGCACCAGAGGCATATAAATACTAATGCTGCGAGTATTACATGACAGGGGGTCTCTGTTAACCCACTTCGTCCCGCGAGGCCCCCTAACAGGGGTGGCCAACTTACAGTCCTCAAGGGCCACCTTGACAGGTTATGGTGTTCAGGAGTCCCTTCCTCAAGCCCTGTGGCCTCATACGAAGACTGAGCCACTGTTTGAGCCACCTGTGCTGAGCAGGGGATACCCTGAAAACCTGCCTGTTTTGTGGCCCTTGAGCGGGAGTGGCCATCACTGATCAACTCATCTTTGGCCCTGAGTGTGGTTGTTATATCTCAGGTGAACTCTCCTTGATGTGTGTATATACAGTACAGAGCTACCAGCACCCTGCCCCCCCCCACACACATCCCTCTCACTCTGCAGCCCACCCCCAGATTTCACCACCCTGGGGGGTGACCTCTCCACTCATCATGCCAGAAATTGTGTTGGATTTTTGGGGTTGTGTTAATTCTTTCAACCATTTTGCACCGCTTCTCTCGTGTGGCCGTGAAGTGCGTTCTTCCCCCCCCCGCCGGGAAGAGAGATCATCTGGTTATATCGCATGGGACTGAAAGGTTTCATAGAGCGTGGGGAGGAGGTTTCTCTGATGGATTATACGGGGACGGGGGGGGCGTGACTTCGGGGTCGGTAGTGCGGCAGAGCCAAGATAGGCTGGTAATTGGATTTCTTCCTGCTTGTGTCTGACAGTGGCCTGGGGCTCCTCTTATCTCGTCACCATGGCTGCTGGAACCCCGCACGTCTGGACCTGCATCTGCAACCCCTCTGCTAACACACGAAAACCAAAAATCACACCGTGCCAAATATACCGGGCACCCCCAGCCCCCGCGTGCAGCTTTCTTTGAAGGTAAAGGTTTGGTCTGGGGTTGTTGTTTTTAAATTTGCGGACCATTTGTGTTAGACCCTGCCTAATTCCTTTAGGTTCTGCATGGGTGATGCCCCGGTCTCCTTTTTAAAGAGCCGGAAATGGTCTCGCAACTCCTTCAAAGTGGCAGAGGAGATCCGCGAGGTGTTCAATAAAAAGTTCCAGAAAAGCGTTCAGTGATTTTTTCCTTACCCTCTTGGCACTCTAGTGCAACACTAGTTGCTTTAATGTGTGCATCCATGTGAAGGAATATAATAGTCTGATTTGACAAACATAATAATCAGAGGATTATACCATTACTGTAACATGGCAGGGGAGTATGGGCAAACCCTCCTCAATTTTTGGCACAGTGAGGTTGCACAAGGAAACGTGGCAAAACTGTATGGGGGGAAAGCTCATCAGAGCAGGGCCTCCCTTTTCCTAAAGTTACTTTTATGCTCTGAAGCACTTCTGCCCTCTTTTTGATGTTATTTCTATTATGTTATTTTCTGGAAGCCAGAGGGTGACGTTTAAGAGAATTACGTGATCAGTGTCAAACTCGGCCCTCTTTTCCAAGCACGACAAGGTCTGTTTCTTTCTTACTTTTTTGGAGAAAGCCAGGGAAAAAAACAGTCTTGTGTGGAGTGTAGGTCTAAATATCTCTCTTGTGTGGGCTCGTAGTAAAGGGAGGTGAAAAAATATCCGCAGCACCGATTAAGAAACAACGGGTTTAGCCGCAGGTACTACTCCTCTCCAGGCGGTGGTGGAAGACGTGCCCAATCTGCTTGCGGTTCGTAAGATAGTTCTGGGGACACCATCTGTTGCAGAAGTGGTGGGATAAACATACGACCAGGATCAGGCTTGAGCGGCTGGGGCTATATGGCAACTCACAGAGATGTCTGGGGAGCTACAACATGTAGCAATAATGTTGCATCTCATAATGCTACCATCAAGCTGGCTAAGAGAGGAAATGGACTGTATGTATCACACAAGCACTGTGTTTGTGTACGCTGCAAACACTACTCACTGGCACTAAGAACTGACAATTCAGTGCTGCACAGGAAAGGGGTGGGGGGTTGAACAGAAGTGTGCAGTTCTTTGCTCCATGATAGTTATTTATCTGATGTCCGCAATGGATTACTTTTGTAAGCGCTGTGTGCATTATGTGCACCTAAATAATAAAGACATACAACATAAGACAAGTGTGTAGTCAACACATGATTGCAGCTTACAACCATGAGCAGCAATGGTGCCTCAGAACAGTAGAACCTAAACCTGCAGAGAGGTTCCGGACAGTCCTCTCTGTCTCTCTCTCCCCCCTCTAAATCTCTCCTTTCGCTGTGCATACCACTCCCCGCCCCTAATCTCCCTCCTTTCTTTCTTTCTTTCTCCCCCCTTCTCTCTGTCTTCTCTTTCTGTATCTTCTCCTTGATCTCTCCATTCTTCCTCCCTGTCCTCCTTTTCCACCCGCACCTCCTCTCTCGTCTTCTCCCCTCTCTCTTTTCCCTCACTCCTCTTCCTTCCTCCCCTCTCTCCTCCTCTTTATGCCCCTTCTCCTCTTCACCCCACCCTCCTCTCTTTCCCCCCGTCCTACTTCCACCTTCTCCTCTCTTTTCCCCTCCTCTTTCCCCATCCTCTCCTTTCCCCCCTCCTCTCTCCCCCCTCCTCTCTCCCCCTCCTCTTTCCCGCCTCCTCTTTCTCCCTCCTCATCTTCCAACTCCTATTACCCCCTCCCCTCCTCTCATTCCCCCTCCTCTTCCCCCCCTCCTATCTTCCTCCCCTCCTTTCTACTCCCCTCCTCTCTTTCTCCCCCTCCTCTCTTTCTCCTCCTCCTCTCTTTTCCCCCTCCCTTTTCCCCTTCCTCTTTCCCCCCTCCTCTTTCCCCCCTCAGCTCTCCCCCCTCCTTTCCCCCTCAGCTCTCCCCCCTCCTCTTTTCCCCTCATCTCTCCCCCTCCACTCTCCTCCCTCCACTCTCTCCCCTCCTCTCTTCCCCCTCCTCACTTCCCCCTTTCCTCCCCATCCTCTCTTTCCCACCATCCGCTCTTTCCCCCCATCCTCTCTTTCCCCCATCCTCTCTTCCTCCCCTTCCTCTCTTCCTCCCCCCTCCCCCCTCCACTCTTTCCCTCCTCTCTTCCCATCCCTCATCTCTTCCATACCCCAACCCCTCCCTCCAATACATATAAAAAATACACCCCAATACAAATAAAAATCAGACTTACCTTGTGGATCGTCTCAGGTCAGGGGTGGACCGGTGGCTGTGGGGGGGCCGGTGGCTGTGGGGGTGTCTGCAGGATTGGCTGTGGGCCGGTGGCTGCAAATGGGGGCCGTTGCTACGGGGGGGCCGTTGCTGCTGGGGGGGGGGGGGGTTGGGGTTGTGGCTGCGGGATGGGCAGTGGGCCGGTGGCTGCTACTGGGGGGGGGGGGCGGTTGTGGTGGTTGCTACTGGGTGGAGCAGTGGCTGCTACGGGAGGGAGCGCTGGCTGCTACTGGGGGGGCCGTTGCTGCGGGATGGCCCGTGGCTGTGAAGGGGTGCCGTTGCTATAGGGGAGGGGGGGGTGCTAAGCCGGTGACTGCAGGATGGCTGGGGGGGGGGACACACACAGCTGCTAGAGTTGCCAGGTGGCGTGTCCAAAAATACAGGACACAATGCTAAAAAATGCAAGACCCTCCAAATACATATAAAAAAAACATGTCCTCCCAAAACATATAAAAATACCCCCACCTCCCCAATACATAAAAAAATACCTGACCTCCAATACATATAAAAATACCCCCACCTCCCCAATACATATATAAAGTACCCGACCCCCCCAAGTACATATAAAAATATACATCCAATATGATAAAAATACACAGTAAAATACTAATATACCTCTATTAGGATTAAAATTCTCATTTACCTCTATTAGGAGGGAGAAAGACCAACATTGGATCTATATCCAGTAGAATGAAAAAGATTTGCTGTATATTAGTATTTTATCTGGTAGTGTTAGGACTTGTGAACAGGGTCTGCCTTGTCGTGGCTTGCAGGCTTACAATGCTTTGGCCAAAGGGTTAAACTAAATTACCCTTTTTCCAGAGAATATATAAGTATTTTACTGTGTATTTTTGTCATATTGGATGTAGCATTGGGCTTCTCTGTCGCTTATTGTATATATTTGCCACGCTCATGTGAAAGGCGTAAATAAAAAATACAATCCGAGGGTTAATTACAGAATGACACGTGAGTTTATTTGTGTAACAGGTGCACACAGGAGACAGCTTCTAAACAAAAGCTCTCTGATAGGTAATATGGTATGAGATACATTTATACCCTAAAAATTAAAGCTCACACACCTTTATGGGACAATTTGTGCGTCACAAGAAATAACATAATTGTATAATAAAGAAACAAAATATATACGTGTAAGTCAGCAAAAATCATTATACCAGCTCAGTAACCTTTCCTCTACATCATTGTTGATACTTTCTTTCAGGGGGTTAATCATGAGAATTGATGTCTTAGCTATCCATTCACCTAACAATAATATTTACAATGTGAGAAACTGTGCTTATCTCAGACTCCGGCTAATTCTACCAAGGTCCCTCATTATTGTCTGGACTTTTTATCATACTCCCTTCTAACTCCCATCACTCCCATCGTTTGCAGCTGGTTACCTTTCAAGGAACAAGAGAATTAGCTGGGAGAGCAATATTCCAATCTCCGCTTCACACGTTCAAACATACAAGAAAACAGCACCTTACAAAATGGAAGTGTGAAAGCGTAGAAATAATATCAATGAGTCAAGGGTTCAAAGTATCAACGTGAGTTTATTGCACCAAGGTACAAATGAGAGAAAGAATTCAACATGAACTCAAGCCTCTGAAAACATATTGCTTGGCATCACATTTTTATACATTTCAAAATGAGTAATACGCCCCTTAAGGGGGCTGGCTTAGAGATAAAAACAATATGATGACTATAAAAATCCTTATTCATGCATAAATATGCTTCGCAAGCTATACGTTATCCTATATATTTCACCGCAATGTTGGCCTCTTAACCTCCTGACTTAGAGAGTGAACGCTCAGCCCTCTGCTAGGGCTGCAAGATAAGGGAAGCGGAGCTCAGCCAAAATGACTTTGCTGGAAAAACTCTTACAAATGCAATTATTTCAATTCCATGACTAGTTAGGAATTATGCAAGGGTTAGTCTTTGCCAGGAGCGATGCTCTGCAGCATTACTTTTATACACAAATAAACAGATACACATATATAAAAGCAAACACCCAAAATGGCTCCTGCGCCAAAATGGTGGTGATGATAGTCTGTCTTCATATAGCTTCAGCCACACACCTTATCTCAATCTTCACAGTCCTCTCTTTTTATTCTTAAAAACATAGTATTTTAAGGATAATTCAGATAAAACTCTGAAACGTTGTGCTGGCCTGGAGGGTCCAAGATTGCATGACTTTGATAGATCTGGAAACTCACAGAGCTGCTGGCTATCATATCAGCCAGATTGTTTTTTCTGCCATCATCTTCATCTGTATTCCATTGAGGGAGACAGACTTT
Organism: Ascaphus truei; assembly: GCA_036426205.1. Classification (NCBI taxonomy): domain Eukaryota; kingdom Metazoa; phylum Chordata; class Amphibia; order Anura; family Ascaphidae; genus Ascaphus; species Ascaphus truei. The sequence continues at coordinate 102,820 of WSYH01000794.1, forward strand.
TCCTTCTCAGATTACATCTTCTGCGGTGCCGTCTGTGATCAGTGGCATGGCCTGGGCAGAGGGTGTTACACACCTTTGCAGTAGGGATTTACTGCACATGACACAGACATACAAAACAACCAGAACTGCAAGCACACAGACAAATCCATTCATTAGCTTCGCTCCTAGGGAACCAAACAAGTTGCTAATTCCTAACGGATCCCATCTCTCATCTCCGCTTTTCCTTATTCTCTGCGTTCTTCTCTAGCTCATGCTCAATCTTACCACTTTGATTTCTAATAAAGACACAACATTGTTCTTTAACGAGGTGCATACGCCACCCTTTGATGCTAAAATATAGTCTAGAGCCATTCTATTCTGTAGGGCCATTAATCTAATCTGTACCTGTTCTTGGTTAAGTAAATTAATGGATGTAGTTGTAAAATTAAGGCCATATCCTCCCTGTACATTTTTAGCTCCGGGCTGTAAATACATTTTTACAGAAGTTTCATTGGTTGGTGGAGGCACCGGACCCATAAATTGATTGTTGTTCCCAGTGTAATTTATATAAAATCCACCTACTGGAACCTCATTTACCAGTGGAATTCGGTTTAAAAGTTTAGAAAAGTTCCCCGTAAACAAATTCAAATTGACATTTCCTTTTCTAAATTCGGCATCAGTGTAAGGTATCCCTACCTGTTTGTGTAAGTGGTATATATCCAAACACCCAGCAGGATTCATTTACCCCAGATTTAATATATATAGATCTGCAAATGTCAATAAATGTATTGTCTTTTTCCCAAGGGGTTAAATGTAATTCTCTCTTGTGTTGTTGGGGGCCACTAGAGTATGGCAGGGAATCATTGTAAATATTCCCTTGTGACCCATTAACCCCTGTAGCATTGTGCAAGATTGTATGATTGTCTGCAAAATGATATGTCCACAAAACAATAAACATTACAAATGTTGCAAAACCGATCATCCCTTATCATCATCTGGATGGCGAGGCGGATCTTGCCTAGCAGGGCATACTTCTTAAAGACACACTCTAAAACATTAAAAAATAATATTGAGTCCTGAAAAAACAAATTGTTCGGATAAACCCGGGCCTTGCCTGGCGTCTTTTTCCCTCGGTGGTTAAATGTTCTAGGATTTATTTTGCCTAGATACACAAACTGTTGGTCAGTGGTCAGGGGAAATCCCATCAAAACACTGGCTTGATGACTTTGTCTTTGTTAGCGGTTTACCGCACACCTTAAATAAATCTTCACAGTCGACAAACACAGCCTAAAACAAAATTAATGACAGACAAAACTTATAACAAACAAGACAAAATGGCTGACAAGAATAGTCTGCCAAAATGGCTGCTGAGATCTTAGTGCTGTTTACTCCAGATTCCTTCCCTAATATCATTTTCTCAACTTTCTCAGACCCTCCTCTTATTCTTAAAACATTGCTTTTGAGAATTATTGGCATGATGTTAGTCCAGAGACACATAGGGAGACACATATTGTATTTTGGGGTGCTCCATCATCTGATAATGCTCATTGGTATAACTCAGAGGAAGAGGGCGCGTGCCCTTTACTGTCATAGTCTCGTATGGCGCTGTGGCTAGGATGTCTTCTAGAGTTAGATCACTGCACTTGGCATCTTCTTTCTTCAAGGGGCTGCTGTAGCTTGGATCTGCAAACAGTGGCATCAGGTCTGAAGAGGGGGTAGCACATTTGTGGATCATACCTTTGCAGCAAGTGACACACACATATATGACAACGAGTACCACTAGCACACACAGTAAAGCATTCATCACTTTCGCTCCCAGTGATCCTAGCCATCCACCAAGCCCCAAAGGATCACATTCTGTGTCACCTCCTTTCCTAAGTCTTTTTTGAATTTCATCTAATTTATGCTGTACCTTGCCACTCTGATCTTGAATGAAAACACAGCATTGTTCTTTAATTATGGCACATACCCCTCCTTTTGATGCTAAAACACGGTCTGAGGCCATTTTGTTTTGTAAGGCCATAAGCCTAATCTGGACATGTTCTTGGTTTAATAATGCAATGGCTATAGTTGTGTGATTGAGAACATCATCTAATACATCTGCTAGAGTATTAAGCCTGTCATATAGTAACCCCACTCCTACATTTGGAAATAAACTAGCCCAAAACTTTTCTTTCCATAAACTACTTTTCAGCCCTGAAGAATTGGGTGTTTTTCTTTTGTTTCTGAGATACCTGTAGGTAATTCTTTGGTGATTGTAAAAGCAGGGACCACTTTTCCGAAGTAACAAGATCCTGTCCATCCACATGGTAAGACTCTGTAAGCGCACCTACCACAGGGCCAATAGACTCCTCTGGGTAGCCTAGAATTCTTGCAAGCACTTTTCAGTGTGTCAATTAAAACTGTAAAATTAAGGCCACATCATCCCTGTACATTTTTATACAAATTTCATTGTCTGCAAAATGATGTGTCCACAAAACAATAAATATTACAAATTTGAAAAAAAAAACCTTTGGAAAAAATGGTAAAAGTTATAAAATACATCACATATTCAGTTAATAGACAAATGATTTTGAATAGGTCTCCAAACTAATTTCTTATAATATAATCTCTTTGTAAAGTGCCGAGCACACTGCCAGCTTTATACTTTTAAAGACACTCAGCTTTATTCCATTTGATTAAAAAATAATTTCAGAGTTTGTTCATCCCGGGCACTAAGCCATCAAACTTCTGGGTGTATCGCTAAATGACCTTGAGCTGCCAGACAGATAGCAGATAACAGCTTCTCCGTATTCTAAATATTAATTACTGGGTTGTAAAATTAGCTCAAAGTTAAAAATTAAGCTTTTTTCCAAAGCACCAAAGACTACATTTTATATGGCCTCCCAAAAATAAAAACAACGGGACATTTGTAAAGAAGAGGTCAGATAACTTATAAACACACAATATATAATTTAAACAGTACGTGTGAGCTTTTACCAGCATTTTTTTTTTAAATATTCCCAAACATATCCTAATCCTATAGAAATAAAATTGAAATGTGTTTACTGGTTTACACACAAACAGAAAACACAATACAGAACACAGATACAAAACTTCTCTCATACACAGCCAACCAACTTCACAAAAATAACAAACAAAACAAACATTTCTCACCTATTACAAAACAGTTTCATCCTGCAAATAAATTAATAACAATTACCTTATCTTTCTTTCTTCTCATAAATAACTTGCTCTTAAAAAGTAATTTGATGCTCCAGAGTTTTGAGTTAACTTTCGTATCTGGGATGTATCTTTGCACATTCCTCAAGATGGAGAAGGGGGGCGCGGTCCGTGCTGCTGCTATTCTGATTTTCTTTCTTGTGGACATTTGAGCAGAATGAAAAGAATATCTCCTGGTTTAAAAAACTCATTCGTCTAGCCAGAACAAGCAAACTTTAAATTTTTTTTACCAGTGACCGGGCTAATTTATCATATGCCCATTCTTTTTCGTTCTCTTATCCTTCTACGGACACTCAAACTCTCATTTTTGAGTGTTATTCACTTCGTATTATAAAGGGTGTACACCTTTTAGCCTTTTAAACTTCATTGTGAACAATTAATAATATTAGTGTTTTTTGAAAGCACTTGCAAGTTCTTGGATGGTGATTTGTGTACACGTGATAATTAGCATGGTTTATCTTTCACGCAGGAAATCATTCAGGAAAAATTATTTAGGGTATTCAAATCCATTTTTTACAGCTGTTTGTCAAGGGCGCAATAATTTAATTGACGGCACCGAGTTTGTATCAGGAAATGACTTATAACCACTTATTGCTGTGGGGAAATGGAGAATAAGGCTTATTCTCACATACCTGATTTCTGCCGCTTCAGTCAGCCGGGCATGCCATGCCTAACTTTAGCCACAAAAACCTCATAAAATACGAAGATTTCTACTACTACAGACACACATAGGGATTCAAACAAACTTTTTACACGCGGTGGCGTGTTTTTTTTCCACTGGGACTTGCATGGGTTTTTCACTGGGACTTGCAATACTTGAGAATCTGAGATTTCAAATCCTGGTGGGGAAAACCCGTTTTGGTTAAGACAAAAAACAATCTGTTTGAGAATAACCTTGGTTCCTCTGGTTCTCTCTCGTAGGGCTGCTCTGCAATTACTGGCAAAATGTCCTGACTTTTTACAATTATAACACTTTCTGTCCCCTATCCTGTAACAATTTTCTGACAATCTTTTATGCTTCCAAACAATATACAGTCTCTACTTGTATCCCAATTTCAGCATATAAACCTTTCATACCTCAATACCTACTTCCTCAATACCTTCATATGCCTTAATTAATTACCATAATCTATCGGCAAATTCACTTGCTATTGCTTTCCTATTCACTTTTTATTTCACTTGTTATTATATTAACTTTTGTCCAGTCAATGGTTAAAATAAATGCAGTACATATACACCCCACCCCCGATATATATATAAAATACACCCCCAATACATATAAAAATCAGACTTACCTTGAGGATGGTCTCAGGTCAGGCCCGGTGGATGCGGTGTGCCAATGGCTGTGGGGGAGCAGTGTGCCAATTGCTATGGGGGAGCAGTGTGCCGGTGGCTTTGGGAGGGTCGTTGGCTGCAGGGAGGAGGACGTGGTGTGCCGGTGGGTGCAGAGGGACGGTTGTTGCAGGGGTGGGGCGGTGGCTGGCGGTGCTGCGGGAGGGCAGTTACTGCGGTGGGGCCCGACAGCAGGTCACAGCAGTTGCTGCCAGCCCCATCCCGCTGCAGTCTGTCCCACGCTGAGGCTGCTCACGCACGCGCCAGGTCTCCCTCTCACGCCGGCAGCTTAGCCCAGCTGACTTCTGGCACTGCCGTCAGAGAGACCTGCCACCGGGTGCAGTCACACTACGGTTTTTTTCATTTTTATTTTTTTTTTAATTATTAACACCACCAAGGACCTGGGACGCCAACCCTGGCAGACCCCCCCCTGTTGGCGGGCCTGCTACTGTTATATGTAGTTAGTAAAAGGAAAAGTATGTATCAGTTAGAATATAAATTTGATTTTGCGTTGGAATCTTTATAATTAATACTCAACAATTATACATTGGGGCTTTAGTTATGGTTTCATTCATTTTTTCATTTTATTTTGAGGATCAGGTGGCTTTCACAGCATTGTATTTATTAATTAATTTTATTTATAATATTATAGTTTGTTAATGTTTAAAGTTATTCTATCTGGATCGAATGCACATCTTTAGCAATCAATTGCTTTGCATTGGATGCAGATATATTCTATTAATCAATATATATTTTCTTTTAATGTCAAATAGATATATTTTTTCAATTATTAATCATAAATTATTTACATGTTATGAATAATTGTGTCGTCTATACGATTTCTCCATATCTTGTGCTATTGAAGATTATTTGTTACTATAGCATTATTTCATTCAGGATTTGTATTTCAGCAAAGTGTTGTTGTTGTTATTTTCAGTATTGATTTATGTTTTTATATGGTTTATGCTGGACACGGGAGAGTGTTATAAGCTATTCAAGATGGACTTTTATTTATTCATCACTTGTTCAAAGATATCGCTGTCACTATCCTTTGCCCGGGTTTTGTTTATGTTTAGTGTATCAACAGCTTCTCTGCTCCGTGTGACACATCCCTCACCTGTGATTGAGAATAGAGGAGGTTACAGATACCTCAGGTGCGGGGCGTTTCTTGTTCTCTAAGTGCCGATTGGTCTTGGATCAGGGGCTTTGTGGGTATTTTAGGTATCCTGTTTGTCAGTGTGCTGTACTCTTTGATAAAGCGCGGTTAGCCGCGTGAAACGCGTAAGGAGGTGACTCTTGCTGTTTTTATGCGCCATTAAAGTATTTTTGTAAGTGAAGAGAGCAGTCCGGGTTTACACTTCTTCCCAAGGCAGCTGCACCGCCTCATTACTTCATTCCTCTGCACACACACACATATATAGATGCTCTGCACACACATGCTCTGCACACACACATGCTCTGCACACACACATGCTCTGCACACACACATGCTCTGCACACTCTACACAGGAAGGTGTTCTATGGAATAACATCACTTAGTAAATATGTCCCCTCCTGTCTCACTCATCTCTTGTGATTCCTTTCCATCTTATTCGGGTGTCTGTATATATATATATATATATATATATATATATATATTTATATATATATACATACATATATACATATATATACAGTTAGGTCCGGAAATAATTGGACACTGATACTAGTTTTGTTATTTCGGCTGTGTACCAAAATAAATTCAAGTTACAGTTAAATAATGAATATGGGCTAAAAGTGCAGTCTATCAGCTTTAATTTGAGGGTATTCACATCCAAATTGGAGGAAGGGTTAAGGAATTACATCTCTTTAATATGTAGCCCCCTCTTTTTCAAGGGACCAAAAGTAATTGGACAATTGACTCAAAAGCTGTTGTTTCATGGAGTGGTGTGGGCTATTCCTTCGTTATTTCATCATCAATTAAGCAGGTAAAAGGTCTGGAATTGATTCTAGGTGTGGTATTCTTTTTCCCAGTGCTTTCTGGCTCAAGAGGTGTCAGGCTCTGTGTTCCTGATTTGCCTTGTCATAGAGGTGTCGGGCTCTGTGTTCCTGATTTGCCTTGTCATAGAGGTGTCGGGCTCTGTGTCCCTGCACTGTCTGGTCTCTGTGTGTCCCTGCACTATCTGGTCCTAGAGGTCTGGCCTCTGTGTGTCCCTGCACTGTCTGGTCCTAGAGGTCTGGCCTCTGTGTGTCCCTGCACTGTTTGGACCTAGAGGTCTGGTCTCTGTGTGTCCCTGCACTGTCAGGTCCTAGAGGTCTGGCCTCTGTGTGACCCTGCACTGTCAGGTCCTAGAGGTCTGGCCTCTGTGTGTCCCTGCACTGCCTGGTCCTAGAGGTCGGTTCTCTGTGTGTAGCTGCACTGTCAGGTCCTAGAGGTCTGGTCTCTGTGTCCCTGCACTGTCAGGTCCTAGAGGTCTGGCCTCTGTGTGTCCCTGCACTGTCAGGTCCTAGAGGTCTGGTCTCTGTGTGTCCCTGTTTGTTTGTTCCTATAAAAGGCGGCTGGGTCTCGTTAGCCAGTTTAATTGGACACGTCCTGCTGCCTCCGAGGTCACCCAGGGGGGCTTTAAACATCTAATTAACCCGCAAGTCCGTCAGACACCTGCGTGCAGCGCTCGGAACTGCGACCTCTTCCTCCTTAACCCTTTCCAGTCTCTTGTGCGTTTAATTCCTCCCCTTCCTCTCTAGGTCAATGTAATCCCTCTCCGACCTGAATTAACCCCTTCCCCTCTCCAACCTGAATTAACCCCCTCCCCTCCGACCTGAAATAACCCCTACCCCCCTCTCCGGTCTTAATTAACCCCTGCTCTGACCTGAATGTACCCATTCTGCCTGGATCCCTGGTTTAACCCCTCGCTGCCCTTGCAGAGCTCAAGGCCTCCGGCACAGCGCACTTCCTCACCTTCCTGCTGAACACGACGGATTATCGCATACTGCTGAAGGACGAGGATCACGACCGAATGTACGTGGGGAGCAAGGACTTCATCCTGTCCCTGGACCTGCAGGATATCAACCGCGAACCGCTCCTTGTAAGTACCCTGGGCGTGGGAGACCGCACTCCCCCAGCACTGTGTTTACTGCCCCCCCTGCACCGCGTGTATTAATCCCCCCCCCTGCACGTGTGTATTACTACCATCCTCCTGCACTTGTGTCTTACTGCCCCCCCTGCACGTATTACTACCCCCCTGCACCGCGTATATTACTGCCCCCTGCACCATGTATTATTGCCCTCCCCTGTGCTTTACTGCCCTCCAAATCCAGAGAACCGGGAAACAACATTACGCCCCAGCAGGGCTTTCCTCAGGGTAGCAAACATTGGTATCAGTGGGTGTGATTTCCCTGTGTATGTAGTATGACCGGGGACATCACCCATGCAGCCATGTGTCCTTCCCGTGTGCTGCCTTTGCCCCGTTGTGTAATATCCCTGATCACTTTCTATAGGATACGTTGATGATGTACAGTATCTTTAGCCCAAGCACACGGAGGCGCTGCACTGCCGGTTCAACACCATTACCATTCATCGTAGTTTAACATTAGATTTCGAAGTGACGCGGTACTAGAGGTCGCTGAGCCCCACTACGTTTTTATTTTATTTACAACACAACAGTATTACTCCTTTTGTACCTGCGCACTCACGGATCCACTCTGTAATTAAAAAGGAAATGTTGATTTGCTTTGGGAATCTTCTGTCCCTTTCTGCATTCTAATTATTTAGAAACTAATTAAAACATGATCCAAATAACTTAATGGATGTATACAGTATCTCTATTCAGCGCTTAACAAAAGAGACAATACAGTATAGGGAATTATAGTGCATATAAGTGCAACAAACAAAATCAAACAACAGGACAGGAAATCCCTGCCCTGGGGAGCTTACAATATAAGTGGTATGATGGGAGACAGCAGGTGAGGGAATAAGTGGTGTAGATGGCAGTCCCTCATAGGAGTGACTTTGGGTGTGGGACAGTAGCCATGAGTCTAGGCCAGTGGTGGCCAACTCCAGTCCTCAAGGGCCTCCAACAGGTCAGATATTCAGGTTATCCCTGCTTCAGCACAGGTGGCTCAGTCAATGACTGCACCCCTTGTGCTGAAGCAGGGATATCCTTAAAACCTGACCTGTTGGTGACCCTGACCTGTTGATGGACTGGAGTTGGCCAGTCCTGGTCACTGTATTTGAGCGCTTCATTTAAGAGTTGAGATTTAAGGTTTGTCTTAATGTTTCATCAATCCTGAATTTGCAGCATCATTTCAATTTGTTAAACCAGTTTGACCTCTGCTCAGCACAGGGGGACCCAGGTGACGTCACCGAGGTGTCACCTCCGGTGTATGCATCTTGTTGTGGGCTTAATACTAAAGGGGTCAGTCCTGCCCAGGACACCAGTGACCAGGATGAAGGCCAGGGACAAGTTGAGTACAATAAATGCCGCTGATTGACCCATCGGAAAATGTAACTCTTTTAAGAGTTTTTTCGAAAAACGTGACATTTCCATGATCAACAAAAGCTCTGCAGGGTTTTTCCAATCTATATCCAATGTTATTGGTGATCAGACTGTTTGTCAGTCCTCAAGTCCGCAGGTAGATAGTTCTCCCTGCTCTGTCCATGGTTAGCAATGTCATAATAAATCCGTCTGATGGATAAACGGAAGGAGCCGATATTCTGGATTTCTGTGTTCCCGCATTAATTCTTACGGTATGGAAAAAAGGTATTCACTGGTGGTGCCGATCGGGGCACTATCGTATGGAAACTTTTATTGAAGTTAATTTGTCCCGACCGGCACTATCGCAGTTTAATGCATAAACCGCAAATAGGTAACAAGGTTATATTGTGGAGGGCCCCTGTAATAGGTTACATCTGTCACTGTTCGTTATTCTGAGGAATACCTAGTTTGGCCGAAACATTGGCTCTCTCTCGCTTATCTCTCCTCCCGCCTGCCCCCGGGGGTCCCGCTCATTGCTCTCTGTGTTTGCAGATTCACTGGCCGGCGTCCCAGCAGCGGATAGAAGAGTGTGTGGTATTTGGGAAAGACCGTAATGTGAGTATGGACTACAAGGACCAGCATGCATTGCAAACACAGCGAGAGCAGGACTGCAGGGCCCTGAATGAGTTGAACATACAGAACCAGAGGCGAGAGCAGTAGTACAGGGCCCAGAATACATTGCAATTAAAGAACCAAAGACAAATAGCACACACCCTCCTCCCCTCACTCAATCTCTCTTTCTCTCTCCCCTCACTCCCCCCCCCCCCCCCCCTTATCCCCCCATTTCCCCCCCCCCCCCCTCACAGGGAGAATGCGGTAACTTTATCCGCCTGATCCAGCCTTGGAACCGGACACATCTGTACGTCTGCGGTACCGGAGCATATAACCCAGTGTGCGCCTACATCAACCACGGGCGCAAAGCGCAGGTACCAGGGGAGCAACGCTCTGCAGCAGCACCGCCCCCCAGCGCAACGCTCTGCAGCAGCACCGCCCCCCCAGCGCAACGCTCTGCAGCAGCACCGCCCCCCCAGCGCAATGCTCTGCTGCAGTTCCACCTATCGCAGCACTCTGCAGCAACACCTCCCACCTAGCGCAACGCTCTGCAGAAGTACTTCCCACCTCAGCACAATACTCTGCCGCAGCACTGCTCACTCCTGAGCACGGCGGTGCTTGGGTGAACCTCTGCAGCTTTTGGTCATAATTGGGTTAATGGAGCGATGCTCTGCAGGTCTCTCTGTCAGGAAAGGGTTAATGGAGCAGTGAACTATAAAGGGGATGAGACCGCTCGTCCAATAATGCAATATAAATTCTAATTCAAATAAGCAGGTGCTGGGAAAGGGATAAAGATATCTATGTATAACAGTGTTTATCCAAGAGGGATCAAAAAAGTATCCCCATAGCACCCGGCACTCAATGCTGGATAAATTATTCTGGACGACAATATTCCAATAGGAAAAATTACCTATGTTAACAAATGTATAGGGAATTAATGACCCTTGTACCAAAAAGTCCCAAGAAAATAATAAAGTTTTATTAGTCTAAATACTTATTAAAAACACACATATATACATCATTCAAAACTATAAAAAAAAAACATTCAGAGGTGGCTGTTAGAGTAGGCAGCAATTCAGTGAACTATCTATCATACAGTAGATAGGAAATCAAATGATCTTCATATACAGTATGCTTAGCAGTGGATCATGCCATTTGGTATATGATAGAGAGTTAGTTCGTAGTAATACCTTATATCAGTTAGTTTAGGCTTGTAAATGTAACATTTTTAGCATAAATGCAGCCAAATCTCGTCCCTCTATATACTGACCCTATATATGTACTGAGTCTGCTCTCCGAGCATATAACAGGCTTGACTATACACTTGGTGATATAAGTATAGCAGTGCTACGGACCATTAATGCAGCATGTAGGGCTTGCAAATGTATAGAGAGCACATGTGGGTGTCCAAAGGCTTAGTATAGCCCCACAAATGCTCCGTGACCACAGCGGGTCACACACTGAGTCTGTATCGGGACTCGATGAGGTATACAAGCCCCCTCCTCGACAGTCACTCCCCCCTCCAGCAGCCCCCTCCTCGGCAGTCACTCCCCCCCCAGACGCCCCTTCTTCGGCAGTTGCCCCCCCGGCCTGACGATCACCAAGGTAAGTCTATTTTTTTTAAATATGTATTGGGTTTTTTAAATATGTACTTGGGGGGGGGGGGTTAATATGATCTAATTATTTTATTAGGGTCGAGCGGTTAATTAAACTTTCTTTTGTATATAATGGGACGAACCATTCGGCCAGTAAAGACCCGCATTGCCGAGCATGTCAGGCTTATTAAAAAGAATGATGTATCTCATCCAGTTCCCAGACACTTCTCCAGATGCCCTAAAGGGGGAATAGCCAACTTTTCCTATATGGCAATTGAACATATCCCTTGTAACGCTAGAGGAGGCCATAGAGAGGGGGTATTAAATAAACAGGAAATGTATTGGGTGTACACTCTGAACACACTCCATCCGGCCGGCATCAATCAGGAGTGGGAACTGAAACACTTCCTGATGGGGTAATGGCTAAGTTTTGGGGTGGGTTCACAGTGTTCACCCAATTACATTGTGATCTGGGAGGTGACATATTAAGTTACTGTCTGTCATGCGGTTGCCACTGTATCCATGGATATGAATTATGTGAATAAATTGATAAAATGTTTATATCCCTTTAAGGTGAATCTTGATACTGAAAATGCTTTATAAGTACTGAAAAGATTTTATAAGTACTAGATACTGTATATGAAATCCTTTGTTATACATCTGTATACTTCCATTAATTGATACAGCTTTATATAATAATAATGATGCTGGTAACTTAAAACATCAGTAGTTGTGTTTTTAAATTTATCCATTATATGTTCTGTTTTGTTTTTAAGATTTCTTATGTGTATGTTGTAAATACCTTGTTGTGCAGCCATTGCTATGGGGATTGTTGTGGAGATAGTTATCCACTTTAATGATTAATCTACCACAGGTGAGGTTTAAATACGTTCCCTGTTTCTATTGGTGGCATACACTCACCACTCCCTATATCTATTTGGCTGCCATACACTATCAGCACTCTTTGAAAAAGTCCATAGCCTGGACGAAACATGTTAGAGTGGTTGCCTGATGTTTGCTGCTAGCGATCAATAAAGTTTTTTTTAGACATCCATGCGTTGGCTGCTGAAGTTGCTGTGAACCACGGACCATCCTACCCCCTTCTTTTGTATATACATGGAGTTTTAATATGTACTGGGTTTTTTTTAATATGTACTTTTTTTTAATATGTACTGATTTCATAAAAAAAAATATGTGCTGGTTTGTTTTTTTAGATGCATTGTTTTTTTTTTATATGAGCATTGGAGAGCCTTTTTATATATTTTTTTTTATATATATGTATAGGGGGGTTATATGTATTGGTGAGGTGTTTTTTGTTTGTATGTATTTGGGGGGGTTATATATATTTGGGGGGGTTTATATATATTTGGAGGGGTTTATATATATTTGGAGGGGTTTATATATATATTTGGGTAGTTGGGAGGGCTGTATATATTTGGGGGTGGGGATTTTTTTTGCATGTATTGGGGTGGGAAGATTTTTGCATTGGGGGTGGAGTTTTTGGTACATTTTGTGTGGGGAATTGTCGGAGGGGGGAGAGTGAGAGGAGAAAGGGGGTGAGTGAGGAAAAGAGGGAGTAAGAGTGAGACGCAGGGGAGAGAATTACATTTGAGGCGGGGGGTTTGAGTGAGTGGGGTAATTAATGGAGGGTGGGAGGAGAAAGAAATTCATGGGAAGAGGGAGAGAAGCAGAGGGGGCTCACGAGGTGTGAAATGGAGCCTGGGGATGGGGCCCAGTCAGAACTGTAGTCCTGGCCCCAAATCTGTCTGCGGCCCTGCCTAGGTCAGTCATGCTGACCGCAAGAGCAAGGGGGGGTTTGGGAGTCCCAGGTGTGCTGAAATATTAAAGTTTTAGTTTGTAACGCTGACCCAAAATTATACTGCTGGTTGGCTATCGAATGACACTATTCAAAGGCGTTCTCCCTGCCAATGTCTCTCAGGGTGTAAGGATCCATCATTCGGGCTTTCTTCCGTGCAGAGGAGCAGCAAACCCAGGACTGGATCATACTGTGACCTGCAGTCGGGGAAGGGGTTCACTCCAGTGAGGGATGTAGGAGGAGGGTGTGCCGGAGGGCCTTGCAGAGCATCGCAGTGTGGGGGTCCCCGAGGTGTGTGTCCCCCTACTCATCTCTCCCCCTCCCCCGCAGGATTACGTGTTTAACCTGGATAGAGGCAGCGTGGAGTCGGGGAAGGGGAAGTGCGCGTACGACCCCAAGCTGGACACTGTGTCAGCAATTGTCAGTAAGTGACACTCCTATACTCACCCCACACACACAGCTCTGTCACTCACCTCCATCCTCCCGCATGCACCCTCATTCTCACCTTCACTAATTCTCTCATACCCACTCACTTCCACCCTCACTCGCTCACTTCCACCCTCACTCGCTCACTTCCACCCTCACTCGCTCACTTCCACCCTCACTTGCTCACTTCCACCGTCGCTTGCTGAGACCCTTGCTCCCTTCCACCCTCACTTTAGCCCTCGCTCGTGAAACCCTCACTCGCTCACTTGCACCCTTGCTCGCTGGAACTCTTCGTCACTCATTCTCACCTTTGCTAATTTTTGCACACACGTGCACTTACCCCGTTGCACACACAATTTCACACTTTTCAGCACCCTCCCTCCATACGCCACTTCTGAGTGAGGCCTTTAAGGAGTGAAGGGTTAATGCAGAGTGACCTGAAGCAGCTGCAGGTTCCGGAGGGAGGGGGCAGACTGAGGGGGCAGACTGCCAGATCGCACTCCCCGCTAATCCACGCGGTGTGATCCCCCCCTCACCTGTGAGGCTGCGTTACAATCCCAAGTCGAGACTTCCTAATTAAAGGCTTATCGTGGCTACCGCGAGATTTACTTGCACCCCCACCTACAAACTGAGACAACACAGTTTTGTGGAAGTAAACATTTTGACCACAGCTTTATTGCCTTAACAATATTTGAAAATAAACTGTCAGCCAGTCACTAGTCAATTGTCTTCTGGTGGGAGCCCTTCTCCAAACCGCCCTATCCTACCATCTGGTGGGAGCCCTTCTCCAAACCGCCCTATCCTACCATCTGTTGGGAGCCATCTCCAAACCGCCCTGTCATTCGTTCACCCTTGGTCCCCCTTTCTGGCCATCTGGGCCTAACCGCATTGGTTAAAGCCCAGCTTCCTAAGACTTGTGCCAGTGGTACATCGTCAGACCACCTGCGTCGGTGCCTCCGGCCCGCACAATTTTTTCAGGGGGACCGCTATCTGGGGCCCAGCCACATCGGGTGGAGCCTCATTTTGGGTATTCGCGGTGTTCCTACGATGCCTGGAGACCGTTCCGCCACCCAGAGGCCCCATTAAGACTACTTACTGGTAACTCACCCCACACACCAAGCTGTGACCCTAAACCCTGACTGCTGATCGCTTGCAAAGGCCTGCGTATGTTATTAATAAAATATCCATGTCCTCATCCGCCAGGTGCACCCCGTCCCTGCTATGCCAAGTATGCCCCCTGTCCCCAAATTCCACATGCTTCACAGTCAGCTCCCTGCAAGAGAGGATGAACTTATGGATGTCTCTGTTCACTTCTCGCTTTCTCAATGCCCACCCAACTGCGCGCCCCCCTCCATACCAGCCGAGGTATAATCTCTGACCAGATAATGACTGCATCATTCCAGGGGGCTTTAAATCTGGCGGATTAAGTCTAAAGACTTGGTGGACACCATATCGTTCCCGCCCAGGTGGATCATTATCACGTGGGGCTTCTTGCCATAGACAGCCAGTGCACTTGTGGTGGTCGGCACCAAATCTCTCCAGCACATTCCTCTCTTACCCAGCCATCGTATGTTCATCCTCCCTCGTGGTATTCCCTGCTGCAGACCCAGCGTGCTCGCTGCCCGCTCCCGGGCCCAGTACATGAAAGAATGGCCTATCAGCCAGACTTCCCGCGCTGCGCCTGCTTTTCCCCACAGTGAAGACAGAAAGCACGTTAGAACTGCACGATTATCTTAATTGCTCACCTGCCTGGACCTAATGCAATGTAACCCTTGTAAGCATTTGATTTCCACCTTCCCAGGTCCTTAAACTGCGCGATAGGCAGACCCTGCTCGGAAGCTACAATTGCTGCCCCAATCCTAAATGAGGGGGTCCCAAAGTTGGTGGCGTCTATGCCTCCTGTTTCTAGGCAGCGTTTAAAATGCTGAAATTTGGTTAGAGGAGTTGAATCTCTATGCGCCAGAAAGAGCACAGGCCCTTACCGGAAGTAAGTACATTTAAATAGACTGACTAGGAAAATGCAGCAGACACAGCTGTTTGCGGGGCATAGGAAAACAATTAAGTATTAATCAAGTATAAAAAAAACTTCTTTAAAACATAATAACTGGTGAAATAATGTTGTTATTATCACATAATGAGACCAGAAGGGAGAAAATACACAATAACTTGAGATATCAAACACTGACTACATTTAATATGATCTATAAACACTTTAGTCTCTAGATGTTAGTGTCTGATTGTTAAAATGTATTTAACTCCATTAGACTGCACTACATTGTATTGAATATACTTCGCTGCTACACTAGTAATTAGATACATTCTGAATATACGGAACAGAGTATAAAGAGCTAAGTTGCAACATAAATACATACAAGTAGAAAAAAAAGTATCCTTTCAAGGGGATAAACCAGGGCTCAAGGGGTGTGACACACTATAGGTGTGTTGGAGCCTGAGTGCATAACAGTAAAGGTCCTTCACTCATAAGTTTGAAACTTTAAGTGGAGCCTGTCCCTTTAGCAAGTATAAATTCTGCACATATATAGAGAGTCAGCTTTACTCATATGATGGAGGGTATTACTAGGCTAGACCCTAGCTCTAACTAGAGCATGCAAACATATTGTAACGCCTGTATGCCCGCAGGCCTGGCCAGTCCCCAGTACTGAGGTGGTTAAGGGTTTAACAAGCACCCACAGCAGTGAGGGCGTGCCTGGAGTGTGGTAATTGCGTTGCCGGCCTGGTGAGTAAGGGTTACCGTTATACTTGCTGCGTCCGGGGCGCCAGAGGTCGGAAGGTATTGTCCAAGAGCCAGAGTCCAGGGATTGGAGAGAGCAGCGTAGTGATGTCCGAAAGAGAGAGTTCAAGGGCAGGAGAAGGCAGCGAAGTCAAAGTCCAAAGCAGAGTTCAAGGGCAGGAGAAGGCAGCGTAGTCAAAGTCCAAAGCAGAGTTCAAGTTCAACCAAGGGAATCCAAACAGAAGCAGGGACAGGAACCAGAGCTGAAACAGACAAGGGAGCTGGGCATAGACACTGCACACACAGGAGCCACATGAAAGCTATGCAGAGCAAGGAAAGAGAGGACAGACTGGGGTTATAAAGGAGGGAGGACAAGTAGCAGGAAGGGGTGGAGCAGGGGTTTGACTGGGAGCTTGTAGGGATAGGTGTGAGGGAGCAGGGGAGGAGACAGGAAGGTACTCACGGGTAATAGCCTGCAAGCTCCGGGGGGCGGAGCCAGTACCTGGGGAGGGTTGGTAAGTAGAGCAGGTGCGCGCGCCCTCTGTAACTCAGTCGCGCGAGTACCAGAGCGTGGGGGAAGGATCGCGGAGGAGGTGCTCGGCTGGAGAGTATGAGAGGGGGAAGGAGCGAAGGAATGCGGCATTGACCTGTGTATGCGGCATGGCACAGTATCCTCCCCTATAATCACATCTCCGAACAGGCCAGTGTGCCTGATAGTGTTTGATGCTGCTAAAAGGTCCCCTACTCTAAAGGCTCCAAAAAAGGGGAAAGTGAAAGCCACTTTAAATAAACTTTAACTAGCCCTGGGCAGGCTGACTCTGCCGCCTTGTTCAAGCTCTGTTACCGGCTCCCTCTTATCCCCCGGCTTGCGCTCCCCTCTGCCCCAACCAATAAGTATCCGCCGCAGGAGGAAGTCCTTGCTGACATCTACCCGCCACTGGAAGTGAAGAAAAAATGTGAGGCCCGCTAGTGTACACCCTGCTCTTGACCGTGACATGCCCATCTGATTCTGGTTAAGTCCAAAATTGATTCGTTGATGGGTTCTGCTAACCTTACCGCTAACCTTGGGCGGCCGTCCAGAAAATGCGCAACTGCTGCCATGCGTTATTATACAATTTCCATGTACAGGGGGCTAGCGATTGCTGCACCAAACTCCATTAATCCCTCTGCCCTCACTCATACAGACAATTTGGGCAGGTCAAGCCTCTTTCCCGCGTGCCTGGGACTGCCCACCTAAATGCCGGCCAGTTGAAGCGAGATAATGCATCTGCGATTATATTAAGCTTCCCTGGGACATGCTCTGCTTTAACGTTTACATTCCCCAGCATGCACTGCAGGACCAGCCTGCGCAATAACCTTATCACCAGTGGTGACGTTGCCGATAGGCCGACGACTGCCTATACTACTTCCACATTGTCCGACCAGAATATTATATGCCTGTGACAACTCCTTGGCCCATAACTCATCTGCCACTATAATGGGGAACAGCTCCAGGAAAGCCATGTCCTTCGTTAGCCCGGTGTCCGCCCAGTCAGGTGGCCATGGACCCGCACACCACTCCACGCTCAAGTATGCCCCAAACCCGTGCTGGTTTGCCGTGAGCTGCTGGCATGCTCCATGAGGTATGCTGCGGGGAGCTGCTGGGGCGTCAGTGCTGGGTTTGAGCACGCACAGGGTTTAAATACTCTATACGAGTCGTCGTCTTCGCCCCTACCCCGCTGCGCAAATCTTAAACCCTCGTGGTGAGGGGGAGAAGGCGAGGAGAGCCGGCCATCACAGCTACCAACCCTCTGGAGGCACAACAGCCCTTATGCGGGCGACGGCCCCATCTTGGGACCTCTGCCTTTCTTAGGAGGAGCTGCCGGGCTGAGAGCCAGTGCTCTGAGCGTCACTCATGCTGCGGCATAGAGCTGGGCTGAGTATCACTGCACATTGCCAACTGTGGAACAGACAGAAAAACCACTGTAACAAGCCTCCAATAATTACAGCTAACGAGGTGCCCAGCTGTCAATACCCCTGTAATAAACTGCCCCTCCTATTCCTGCACTAAACTGCCCCCACAGTTCTCACTGTGCCCCCTCTCACTTTCTCTCCTCCCCCCGCACCCCCAGACGAGGAGCTGTACTCCGGTGTGTATATAGATTTTATGGGCAGAGACGCTGCCATCGTCCGCACCATGAGTAAGCGGTCCGCCATGAGAACCGAACAGTACAACTCCCACTGGATCAACGGTCAGTACCATGTGCACCCCACACCGCACATTGCAGAGCCCTCTAACAGAGGGGGTTGTCCACGTTCCTGTGTGTGACGTGTCCTGTACGTGCAGACCCGGCGTTTGTCCACGTGCAGCTGATCCCGGACAGTACGGAGCGGAACGACGACAAACTCTACTTCTTCTTCCGGGAGAAATCCGTGGACACCCGGAATAGCCCCAATATATACTCCCGCATCGGGCGTGTCTGCCTGGTGAGTCACAGGAAACTGTACCGTTCCTATCCTGCTCCCCCCACACCCAGCGTTCTCACACTGCTCCCCTCGCACACAAAGCACTCTTACACTGCTCCCCCTCGCACAACCAGCACTCTTACACTGCCCCCCTGCACCCAGCGCTCTTACACTGCTCCACCCTGCATCCAGCGCTCTTACACTGCTCCACCCTGCATCCAGC
>WSYH01000794.1:121663-164591 GCA_036426205.1 Ascaphus truei
AGCGCTCTCACACTGCACTTTCATGGGCGACAGACTCCCCCACACCCCGCGCTCTTACACTGCTCCCTTGCAGCTCCCCCACACAACACCGCCCCGCTCTCACACCCGCTCCCTGCATCTCCCCCAAAAACCCAGCGCTCTCACCAATGCTTCCCCCGGCAGCTCCCCCACGACCAGCGCTCCCGTACAACTGCTCCCTGCATCTCCAACACACCTCAGAGTCTAACCACTGTACCTGCCCATCCCCCACACCAACGTCTTACAGGCCTCCATGCATTCTTCCTCACCACCCAGCGCTATTACACTGCTCCCGGCATCTCCCCCACACCCCACGCGCTCCTTACCCACTTGCTCCCTGCATCCTCCCAATCCAGCTCTCTACACCCCAGGCTGCCGGCAATTCTCCCCACACCACCAGCGATCCCACACTGCTCCCTGCATCCCCCCCACCACCCCCCCCCCCTACAATCAAACCGCTCTTTTAACAACCGGCTTCCCTGATTTCTCCACGACACTATCAGCGCTCTTACACTGTCCTCCCGTATCTCCTCCACACTACAGAGACTCGTAATGCTCCTTGCATCTCCCTCCAATACCCAGCGCTCTTTCTCATGCTGCCGCTCTCCCCAAAACCCAAGCGCTCTCCACACCCATGTCCTGCATCCCCCCCACCCCACACAACACACGCTTCTTACCCTGCTTTCCTTGTCATCTCCATTCCACACCAACACCATCTTACACGGCCCGCATCTCCCCCACACCCAGCGCTCTTAAAACTGATCCTTGCCCCCATCTCCCCCCACACCAGCGCTCTACACTGCTCCCTGATTCCCCCCACCTTATTTCCCCACCAGGTCTAACAACTGCTCCCTGCATTCCCCCACTACCCAGGCTCTCCTTATATGCTCCCTGTATCTCCCCCCACCCATTTGCATTCACACTGTCCTGCAATATCCCCCCCCAACACCCATGCGCTCTTTACACTGCTCCTGCATGTCACACAACCCAGCTCCTCTTTTACATTGCAGACACCACTGATCCTCCCCACAAACATCAGCGCTCTTTATACTTGCCACCCTGCAACTCTACCTACACCCGCGTCTTTTACACTGCTCCCCCTGACCATCACCCCTCCTCCATAACAAGCCACGCTCGCAACACTGCTCCCTGTATTCCCCCACACCCCCCGCGCTCTAACATGCTCCTGCCATCCCCCCACACCAAGCCGCTCTTACCAGGACACACTGCAATCTCCCCCACACCCACGCGGCTCTTACACCTGATCCAATGTTAATCTCCTACCACACCCAGCGCTCTCACACTGCTACTTCATATCCCCCCACACCTAGCGCTCTCACACTGATCCTTTGGGCCACAAAAAAATCTCCCCCACCACACCAGCGACTCTTCACACTGCTCCTGCATCTCCCACACAACCCAGCGCTCTTACCTGATCACTGCATCTCCCACCACACACCCCACACTCTCTAAAATGCTCCATGCACTCCCCCCCACACCAGCGCTCTTACTGCTCCGGCATCTCTTACCACACCAAACGCTCTTAACATGCCCTCCCTGTTCAATATACACACCCACACCACCACCGCGCTCTTACATGACTCCACTGTATCTCCCCCACCCATCCCAGCACGCATCTAACACTCTCCTGCATCTCACCCACAACCAGCGCTCCACCGCCCCTCACACTGCTCCCTGATCTCCCCACCACCCACCAAGCGCTCACACTGCTCCACTGCATCTCCCCACACCCAGCGCTCTCACACACTGCATCCCGCATCTCCCACACACCCAGCGATCTACACTGCTCCACTGCATCTCCCCCCACAACCAGAGCTCTCACAACTGCTCCAGGAATCTCCCCACACCAGCGCTATACACTGCCTCCCTGCATCTCCCCACCACCAGCTCTCTCATGCTTCCCTGCATTCTCCCCCCACACCCAAGCGCTCTTACACTGTCTCCCCTTGCATCTCCTACTCTACACACCAAGCGCCTAACAATGACGACTGCCATCCACCCCCCACACCAACGCTTCTTACATGCTCCCTGCATCTATCACCCACCGCGTCTTACACTGCTCCCTGCATCTCCCCCACACCAGGGCTCCACTCACACCACACTGCACGCACACTGCATCTCCCCCCCCACACCCAGAGCTCACTTCTACACTGCTCCCTGCATCTCCCCACACCCAGCCTCTTACACCTCACCATCTCCCCCCACACCCAGCTCTCTTACATTCGCTCCGCATCTCCCCCACACACACCACACGCGCACTCTTCACGATCCATGCATCTCCCCCACACAACCCCAGACTCTCTTACACTGCTCCAGGAAATTCCCCACACCCAGCCACGCACTTACGCTTCACCACTCTCCCCACGCCATCAAGCCCCCTCACCCCCACACCAGCGCTCCTCTATCATCCATGCCTCCATGCATTCTCCCCCACACCCTGCGCTCCTCACACTGCTCCCCTGCCACATCCCCCCCACCAACGCTCTACACTGATCCCTGCATTCTCCTCCTACACCCCACACGCGCTCTTACTATGCTCCTGCTATCTCTCGACCACATCCTACTAGCCCAGAATTTACATCTTAGGCTCCTTATTTGCTAATTTTTTCTCTTTTTACTCCGTGTAGAACTTCATAATGCCTCTTTTATTTCTATCTCCCGCTAAACCTGCTCACACCCTCTGACGTCCCCCCATATTATACACCCACACGCGACGCTACTCACCATGCTCCACTGTCCCCCACCCGACACCAACGCTTCTCCCCTCCACACACTGCGTCCCCCCACTGCATTGCCCTAACCCAACCCAGCGCCTCTACACTGATCACTGCATCTCCCCACACAACGCCCCCCCTCTTTACACCCATCCGCCTCCTGTCTCCCCCCACACCCCCCCCACCAGCTCTCTTACCACGGTCCCTGCATCCCCCCCAACCCAAGCTCTTACCACCCCCTGCTCCCCTGCCCCATACTCCCCCCCGGACACACTTACAGTCGTCGTTCATCTGCATGCATGCAGCACACTCAGTGTTCCATGTTCTCTTCCACAACACACCAGCGTTACATGCTCCTTGGCATAGTCTCACCACCTCTCACTTCTTCCACGCCTGCTTTTCCCTTTACTTTTTCACCCGCGATGACCTCCCTACTTGCAATCTCCCACCCTACACCTAGCACGCCATCTCACCCACGTCTTTCACCTCGTCACTCCCACAACCACCACACATCACTACACCCCACAGCTCTACACCGCTCCTGCATCTCCACTTCAAACCACCACCCCTTCCACTTGCTACGCATCTCCCCCCACACCCACCACGACGGCTCTCCCCCTCCTTAAACCTCGCGCTTTCGTCATCTCTCACAAACCAAGAGCTCTCCTACACTGGCCCTCCTTCTTGCATCTTCCCCATTAACATTCACAGCGTCCCATACAAACTGCTCTGTTTACATTTCTCGCATCTTCACTATAGTATATACCCAAGACGCTCTAACACCCCTGCTGTCTTTCCTCGTCATTCCTTCCCCACCCAGCGCTCTCACACTGGCCCTGCATCCCGAACCCCATCATCCACCACGTTACCGCGCTTTTCTTGTCTACTCACTTGGCTAATTACCTGGCACCTCCCCCACACCAGTGCTCTTACACCCTGTCCCTGATGTCACCACATCACCCACGCTCCTCTTAAACTGCTCCCTGAATCTCCCACACAAACCAGCCACTCTACATCTGCCACCTGCATGATCCACCCCACACCCAGGATCTTTAAACTGCACCCTACACTGCATCCTCCTCCACACCCAGCGCTCTCTAAACATGTCTCACACTGCATCTCCCCAACACCCAGCAGCTTCACACTGCTCCTGCATCTCCCCACACCCCCACAAGAGCTTCTTTACTAACTCCCCCCGCCCCCCCCCACCCTGCATCCCCCACACCCAGCGCTCCTACACTGCTCCATTCGCCCCCCACCCCCTCTTACAACTCCTCCCTCACACCCAGCGCTCTCAAACTTCCCCTGCACGATCCCCCCACCCCAGCGTCTCACAACTGTCCCTGTTATCTCCCACCCCACACCAGCGCTCATCCACCATCGCTCCCTGCATCTCCCCCACACCAGCGCTTCCTACCACTGATCCCTGCATGTGCCCACAACCCAGCTCCTCTACAACCTGCTCCTGCAATCTCCCCCAACCCCAGCGCTCCTTCACACAACTGCTCCCCTGACATGTCCCACCCACAACCCCGCTCTTACACGGCTCCTGCATGCACCCCCACACCCCAAAGCGCCTCTACCACTCTGCTTCCTGCCAGTCCCCCCCACCAGCGCTCCTCCTCAATGCTCCCCACTGCTCACCCCCTCCCCCCACCCACCCACGCTCTTACAACCTGACCTCCCTGCAGCTCTCCCCCACACCCAGGACTCTACCTGCTCCCTGCATCTCCCCACCACACCACGTCTTCTACACTCGCCCCACTTACATCTCCCCCCACACCCCAGTCGCTCTACCACCATGCCTCCCTGCATCTCCCCCACACACCCCACTCGCACTCCTCCCTGCTGCCCTCAACTTTCACTCCCCTATTCCCCCACAACCCAGGCCTCCGTTAACACTGCTCCCTGCATCTCCCCACACCCCACCCTCACACGTCCTGCATCTTTCTCTCTATCTACACTGCTCCCTGCATCTCCCCCCACACCCCAGCGATACTCTTACACTGCCTCCCTGATCTCCCCCCCACACCCAGCTCTCTCACACTGCTTCTCCTGCATCTCCCCACCACCAAATCGCTCTTCACCTCGTCCTGAATCTCCTGCCACCACAGCCCAGCGCTTCTCCTACAACGCTCCCTTGCATCTCCCCCCACACCCAGAGCGCTTAACCAACAGCTCCCCTGCATCTCGCCCCCCACACCCAGCGCTCTTACACTGTCCCTGCATCTCCCCACACACCCATCCCTCTCCACCACAACTTCCCTGCATCTCCCACCACACCACCCCAGCTCTCTTAGAACACCCCCCCCCCTGCTACCGGATCTACCACCCACCAACCAAGAGACTTACATGCTCCCTGCCATCTCCCCACCCCCCACCCCAGCGCTCTTTACACTGCTACCTGCACTCCTCCCCAACCAAGCACCTCTTACATGCTCCCTGCATCGCCACCAAACACAGCTCTCCTTACAATGCTCCTTGCACTTCTCCCCCCCACACCCGCGCTTCACAAGCGCTTCCCTGCATCCCCCCCACACCACAAGCTTTAAACTGCTCCGCTGCATTCCCCTCACACCCAGCGCTTCTACACCTAAGACGCACCAGACCAAAACTTAACTACTACCTACAAAAACCCCCAGCCCGCCTTTCCCCACAGTAACCTGCCTCTCCCCAACACCAGCTCTCTTACACTGCTCCATCGCATTCTCCCCCACAACCCACGCGCTTCCCCACACTCGATTCGTTCTCCATGCATCCCACCACCCCACACCCAACCACCGATCACTCTCACTGCATCCATGCATCTACGCAACACCAGGCTCTTACACCCTGCAACTCCCTGAATCTACCCCCACACCAACGCTCCTTTAACGGCTGCCGGCATCTCCCCCACACCCAGCGCTCTCCACACTGCTCCCTGCTGCCCCCCCCACAACCCAACGCTGTACACCATGCCTCCTTGAATCCCCCACACAACAGCACTATTACCACTGCTCCTGCATCTCCCCCACACCCAGCGCTCTTTACAAGATCATGCATCTCCCCCAACCAGCGCTCATTCCCACCACTGCTCCCCTGCATTCCCCCCACACCACCACAAGCGCTCTAAATTTACGGACTACTCGCATCCCCATCACACACCAGCGTCTTGTCCTCACACTGCTCCCTGGATATCCCCACACCAGTCGCTCTCTCACACCCGGCATCCCTGAATCTCCCCACACAACCTCCTCCCGCACGCTTTAACACCCTGAATACACTGCCACTTATTTTCCCACTTCATACCCCCACGTGCTCTTACATGTCTCCCATCATGTTCACACATTACACCCAGCTCTCACCCTGACACTAGCTCTCCGCACTCTCCACCCCACACACCACGTACCTGCGCCTCTCACACTGCATACCTGAATCCCCCCAACACCCAGCGCTCTTTAAAATGTACCATGATCTCCAAAAACCAGCGGTCTCTCACACTGCTTCCTTGCAGCTCCCCCACAACATTTGCGCCTCTTAAACTGCTCCCTGCAGCTCACCTTCCCCTTCCCACAACCCCCACCCAGACGACTCACCTAACACTGCACATCCCTTGAACTCCCCCCAACACCCAGCGGGGGGCTTTTTCCTCTCCACACCTCCGTCCCCCCCCCCCAGCCGCACAGCTCCCCCAACCCAGCTCTCGTACACTGCTCCCTTTTTGTCATGTTTTTCTCCCACACACCTCCCAGTTTGTTCATCTTGTTTCTGTACCCCTATCTTGTATCCCTTCCCTTTTCGCATTCCCCCCCACAACCCCAATTGCTCTACATTGCCCCATGCCATCTCTCACACCACCTCCCCCACGCGCTTTTTTTCTTACACACTGTCTTCCGCCACCCCTCCCTCTCAACCTTACATCACCCATGCGCTCTCACATGCTCCCTTTGCATTCTCCCTTACCCCACACCTTCATTTTATTGCCGCCTTCCATCAACACACATGCTGCCCCTCCCCGCTATCTGTTACCCACAACCAGCGCTATTTACACTGCTCCCTGAATCTTCCGTCCCCACACCCACGCTGCACTCCTCACACCTGCTCCCTGCATCCTCCCCCACCCACCCCCCACCGCCGCTCTTACACTGTTTTTTTCTCCTGCATCTCCCCCCACAACAACAGCCTTCTCTCACCTCTTGCTACCTCCATGCATCTTTATTTCCCCAAATCAAGTAGTGATCTTAAACCTGCTCCCTGCATACTCCCCCCCCCTCCATCACACCGCACGCTCTCATTTAACCTGCCGTCCCTGCCCGCACAACCCCCCCCCCACACTTATTTAACGGCTCTCTATTTTCATTGTTCTCCCGCATCGCCCTCAAATCCCAGCGTAGTTTACATCCCCACCCGCCCCTGCCCTCGCTTATCTCTCACCCACAACCCACAGCGCTTTCACTCACAACACTGCTCCCCTGCATCTCCCCCACACAAGCGATTCTTAACTGCTCCCTTTTGCATCCCACCCCCTACACAACCCAGCCTCTCTACACCTCAATCTACCCCAAACCCAGCCACTTCCCGCCCACAATGATTCCCTCGCCATCCTCACCCACCACCCCCCCCCACCCCCCAGCGCTTCTGTACACTGCTACACTGCAATCTTTCCCCAATCCCCACACCCGCGATCCCAGCTACAATGCTTCCTGCATCTCCCCCCACATCCCCCAGCAATCTCTTAAACTGCTCCATCGCAATCGCCCCCACCTACCACACCCAGCTCTCTTAAATGCTCCCTGCATCTCCCCCACACCCCGCGGCTTCACCATGCTCCCACATGCCTCCCCCCCACACCCACACCACCCGAACCTTCTCACTGCCTCACCTGCATCTCCCTTCCCCCCCAAACCCCCAGAGCTAACACTGTCAAGAATCTCACACCCACCACACCCCAGCGATCTCTACACTGAGCACCTGCATCCTCCCCACACCCTGACCGCCTCCGCAAACCACTGTCCCGCAATCCCCCACACACCAACGCCCCCTTACATGCTCCACTGAAGCATCCACCACACCCAGCTCCTCTACACCTCCTCTCCCCCCACACCCCGCTATCTACCTGCTCCACTGCATCTCCCCCACAACAGCGCTCTACACTGCTCCCTGCATCTCCCCCACACCCAGCGCTCTACATGTTCCCTGCCAATCTCCCCACACTCCAGCACCCAGATTTAATGCTCCCCTGCATCGCCCCACCCACACCCAGGCTCTCTTACACTGCTCCTGCATCTCCCCCACCCACCCTGCGCTCTCAACACTTGCTCCCTGAATCCCCCCACAACCCCACCACCACGCTCTTACACTGCTCCCTGCATCTCTCCCACCACCACCAGCGCTCGCACACACCTCGCTCCTGCATCTCCCACACCCCCAGCTCCCTCTCTTACAGGTCCAATGCATCCCCACACCCAGGCTCTTCACATGCTCCCTGCATCCACCACACATCACCCAACCCCAGCCGCACTTAAACTGCTACCTGCACTCTCCCTCAACCCAGCGCTCTTACACTGCTCCCTGCATCTCCCCCCCACACCATCGCTTAACACGCTCCTACATCTCCCCCACACCAGCTCTCTTACAATCTCCCTGAACCCCACCCCCCACACCCACAAACGCATCTACACTGTCCTTGCTAATCTCCCCTAACACCCAGCACTCTAAACACGCTCCCTGCATCTCCCACACACAACCCAGCGCTCTTACACTGCTCCTTGCATTCACCCACACCCGCGATCTCCCCCCTCACAACTGCCCCGGCATCTCCCCCACACCAAGCGCTCTCCAAATGCTCCTTGAATCTCCCCCCAACACCCAGCGCCTCACCCACCTGATCCCTGTCATCCTCCCCCACAACCCACCGCGCTCTCACATGCTCCCTGCATCTCCCCCACACCCCCCAAGCGCTCTTACAACTGACTCCCTGCACTTAACACCACACCCAGTGCTCGTACACTGCTCCCTGCAGTCACACACACCCGGCTATATTACATGCTCCCTGCATCTACACCCCCCCCAAGCGCTTCTCCACTCCCCGCTCCCTGCCATCTCCCCAACACCAACAGCGCCTCTTACATGCTCCATGCACACTCCCAACAACCAACAGGATGCTTACACCGCCTCACTGATTCCACACACACCCAAGCTATCTTACCACTGATCCCTGTAATCATCCCCCCCACAACCAGCGCTCGAACACTGCTCCCTGATCTCCCCCAAAACCACAGCGCTCTTCACACGATCCCTGATCTCCCCCACACCCAGCGCTCTTAAACTGCTACATGCATCTCACCCAAAACCACAGCGATCTAACCTGATTACTGCAGCCCCCCTCCCCACAACCAGCGCTCCCCCCCTACACTGTCCCTGACAGCTACACCACAACACAGCACATCTCACACCCCTGATCCATGGCATATCCCCAAACCAGTTGTTCTCACCATGCTTCCTGACCCAGCTCCCCAAACCACAGATCTCGTACACTGCTCCTGCTCTCCCCACCACTCCAACGCCGCTCTCCACACTGCTACCTGCATCCCCCCCACACCAACCGCTCGTACACTGCTCCATGAATATTCCTCCACACCCAGAGCTCACCTTACACTGCCTATACTGCATCTCCCCACACACCAGCGCCTCTTACACCGGCTCCCTGCACGCCCACCCACACCAGCTCTCTTTACACGCGCCCCTGCCACCTCTCCCCCACCACCCAACCTCTTACACTGCTCCCTGCATTTCTCCCCCCGACCCAGCGCTATTTTACACTGCTTCCTGTATCTACTCCACACCAGCGCGTCTTACACTGCTCCTGGCACCTCCCCCACCCCCCAAACCCCCAGTGCTCTTACACCCCGCTCCCCTGAATGTCACCAAACACCAAGCTTCTTACATGCCGACCTGCATATCCCCCACACATCAGCGCTCTCACACAATTGCTCCCTGCATCTCCCCACACCACCGCGCTCGGCCCACAACTGCTCCCTGATCTCCCCACAACCAGCCCCCCGCCTCTCACACTTGCTTCCTCCCCGCAGATCCCCCACTAGCTCCCCCCACCCACACCCAGCGCTCTTACACTGCTCCCTGCAGCTCCCCAACACCCCCGCGCTATAACACTGCTCCAGGCATCTCCCCAAAACCCAGACCGACCCGCACTCACACTGCTCTGCAGCTCCCCCACACACAGCTTCTCTTAAACTGACTCCCTGCATCTCCCCACAACTCCACCCCCCCAGCGCTCTCACACTGCCCCTGCATCCCATATCCCATCCCACCACCAAACGTCTTTTACACTGCTCCATGCATTCCTCCTAACAGCGCTTCTACACTGCATCCTGCATCTCCCCCCCACCCGCTACGCTCTTACACTGCTCCTGCATCTCCCACACCACACAGGCTCTCCCCCCTTTACACTGGCTCAATTGCATTTCCCCCACTACCCAGCGGCTCCTTTCCACCTGCTCCCTGCATACACCACACACACCATACCAACGCTCTTACACCCCTGATCCTCTGATTCTCCCCGACACCAGCGACCTCTTACACTGCTCCTGGATCTCCTCCACACCCCAGCTCTCTTACACTTGCACTTGCATGTCCCCCCACCCAGCGATCTTACACTCGCACTCAACCGGCAATCTCCCTCACCACCCAGCGCTCTTACATACACTGCTCCCTGCAATTTCCCCCACCCCACCCAAGCGTCTATCTAAGCTGTACCGCATCTCCCCCCACAACCCAGCGACTCCACCTCACATGCTCACTGTATCTCCCCACAACCCAGCGTCTATACACTGCTCCCCCCCGAATGCCCCACCCAGAGCTCGTACACTGCTCCGCCCCTCCCCCACAACCCAGCGCTCTCTACACTGCTTGTATCTCCCCTCACCCAGCGTCTACACACTGCTCCCCCACCCCACACCAAGCGCTGTTCCACTGCACACTGATTCCCCACCACACCCTGCACCCGCTGCTCTTACTTGATCCAACTGTACTCCACCACGCACCCAGCGCTTCCTTCACTGCTCCCTCATGCTCCACCACCACCCACACGCCCTCTTACAACTGCTCCCTGATCTCAAACCACCCCACCCACGCGCGTTCACATGCTCCTGAATCTCCCCTCCCCCCAGCGCTCTACAACTGATTTCCCTGTATCTCCCCTTTTACAACCAGTTATCTCACAATGACTCCCGACAATAGCCACCAACACCCCAGCGCTCTCAATGTCCTGCATCTATTCCACACCCCCAGCGCTCTAACACTGTCTCTCACAACCTGCTCTATACCACAGCCAGAGCTCGTACACCTGTCCTGCATCTCCACACTTACCCCACCCAGCGCTCTCACACTGCTCCCTGCATCTCCTCTTAACACCACGCGCTCTTACACTGCACCCTGCATTCCACCAACACCCACGCTCTCTTACACTGCTCCTGAATCTACTCCCACACCCAGCGCTCCCTAAACTGCTCCCCCCGATCTCCCCACCACCAGCGATCTCACACACTGCATTCCTGCATCTCCCCCACACACTGCACTCTCACACCCTCGCTCCCTGGCATTCTCCCCCCAACAAACCACCCAGCGCTTTACACTGATCCCTTGGCCATCTCCCCACCACAGCGCTCTAACAAGCCCGACTCCCCCGCATCTCCCCCCACACACCAGCAGCTAGTACAATGCTTCCCGGCAATCCCCCACACCAGCTCTCTTACCATGCTCCTGCACTTACCCCCACACCCAGGCTCTCACCCACTGCTAACCTGATCCCCCACAAACCCAACGCTTTACAATTGAGCCATGATATCCCTCACACAGCGCTCTTTTCCCTGCTACACCATGCATCTATTCACACACACACCAGACGACCTCTCAACTCGCTCCCTGCATTCTTCTCCCACACCAGCGTTCCACACTGCTCCGCCCACCTCTCCCCCACACCAGGCTTCTTAACACTGCTCCCCCGGATCTACACAACACACCAGCGCTCGTTACACTGCTCCTGCATCTCCCCCACCCCAGCGTCTTACATGATACCTGTATCTCCCCACACCAGCGTCCTTACACTGCTCCATGCTCTCCCCCACCCCCCTGCCACTCTCACACTGTCCCTGCATCCTCAACCCACCACCAGCACTCTAACAATGATACTCTGATCTCCCCCACACACAAGCGTCTCACAGCTCCGCATCTCCCCCAACCCGAGCGATATACACTGCTCCCTGCACTCCCCCACACCCAGCGTCTCACACTGCTCCATGCATCGCCCCCACCACCAGCGCTCTTCCACCTGCTCCATGCATCCTCACCCCCACACCCAGTCTCACCCTCCACCATGCTCCCTCGCAATTCTCCCCGAAACCAGCGCTCTTACCACTTGCCATACCCTGCGCACTCTCCTCCAACAGCGCTCTCACATCGCTCCCTGGCATCTCCCACCCACATCCAGGGCTACGCTACTAGGCTGCTGATTCTCCCCCACACCCAGCATCTCTTACCCTGCTCCTGCATCTACCTAACACCCAGCGCTTATTCACCGGCTCCCCCCTGACTCTCCCACACACACGCGCTCCCTTACCCTGCTCCCCGCGCCAATCTCCCCCAAACCCATCGTTCCCCAATGTCCCTGAATTCTGTCCCCCTCCCCCACACCCACCACGACAGTCTACACTCCGCGCCCGGGCATCCAAACTCACAAACCCCAACCACCAAGCTCTCTACACCCCCATGCTCCCTGCATCTCCACTCCACAAAAAGAGCCATTTACACGGCTACCTGCATTCCCCACCACACCAAGCTCTACATGTCCTGCCCCATTCTCCACACCCAAAGCTCTCTTACACTACGCCACGCCTGACCATATCAACCACCCACACCCAGCGAACAGTCACACCACGCGCTACCTGCATCCCCCCACCCACACACCCAACAACGCCCTATCTCACCCTTACACCTGACCTTCCCCTGCATCTCCATCACACCCAGCACCTCTTAATGCTCCCTGCATTCCCCCACATCCAGCGCTCCTTCCACTGCTCATTGCCATCTCCAACCACCACCCAGCGACTCTTTTCATGTCCTGCATCTCCCCACACCAATGAGATCTCAACACTGCTCTGCATATCCCCCACTCCAGCGATCTCACACTGCTAACACTGTATCTCCCCCACACCACACAGCGGCTCTCACACTGCTCCCTGCTATCACCCACACCAGCGGCTCTTAGCACTGTCCCTAACACGCGTCACCCTCACACCCAGCTCCTCTAACTGCTCATGATCTCCAACACACCAGCGCTCTCACACTGCTCCTGCATGGCCCCCCACACCAGCGTATCTTAACACGGATACACTGCATTCCCCCACACCCAGCGCTTCACACTGCTTCTGCAGCTCCCCCACAACCCAGCGCTCTAACACTGCCCGCAGCTCCCCCCCACCCCACACCAGCGCTATCAACACTGACACCTGCATCTGTTTATACGTTCTTGCTTCAGCATGTATTTTTTTGGCGACGTATACAGGGTGTCTTTTTTTTTGTATTTTTCTGGGGAAATTTATCACTCACTCCAAATACTTTCTTCGACTTTCAGTTTTGTCGCGCTTCATCTCTTTGGTTAACACTTTACGTTCCTTCCCTCTTCTTCCCCTTCTCTTTCTTTTTTTTTTTTTTCCCCCCTCCTTCCCCCACACCAGCGCTTCGCTACAAGCTACCCTGTCACCCCATTCCCCAACACCATAACAGGACTCTTAACCATCTGCTCTTCCGTATATCACCCACACACAGCGCTAGCACACTGCTCACACTGCATCTCCCCACACCCCACGCTCTTACACTGCTCCCTGCATCGCCACCACACCCAGCGCTCCTCTACCCACCACTGCTCCATGCATTCCCCCACACCCAGCGCTCTTCACACATGCTCCTGTCACTCCCCACACCCCAGCACTCCTCCACAAGGCTCATCTGCATCTCACTCACACCCAGCGATATCACACTGCTCCCTGACATTGCTCCCCCTACACAACGCACTCTTACAACTGCCTCCCCTGAATCTCCACACACCCAGCGCCCTATCACCTGCTGACCTGCATCCTCCAACACACCCAGAGCCTCCTAACACTGCGTCCTGACTATCTCCATAACCCAGGCGCTCTCACACTGCTCACCTGCATCCCCCAACCCAGCGCTCTTACAAATGCTACCTGCATTCCCCCACACCCAGCGCTCTTACACTGCTCCCTGCATCTCCCCCACACCCAGCGCTCTCACACTGCTCCCTGCATCTCCCCCACTCCCAGCGCTCTCACACTGCTCCCTGCAGCTCTCCCACACCCAGTGCTCTTACACTGCTCCTAGCATCTCCCTCACACCCAGCGCTCTTACACTGCTCCCTGCATCTCCCCCAGCTCTCTCAGCTCCTCCTCTCACCTGCTATCTCCTTTTCTCTCTGTGTCAGGTTATTATCCGCCTGCATAATGGCATCTTCAATGCGTTTCTTCTCTAGGAGGAACCCCTGCAGCACCTCAATGGCCTGGGTAGGAAGAGTGAGATATTATAATTGAGAAATAATGTATATGCCTTCATATTAAACAATCTTCAATAGCATTGCAGTTTATTTTGCAGACCAGCACCAGAATTTATTTATAAATAGTCAAATTGAACAGTTGGCACTCCTTACGTGCTGTTTGGCTGTAGGTGCTTGCCCCATATGGATAATATAGACATGGGTTTCGTTCCAAATTATATTATAAATTTATCATCAAATTCAAGGTACCGCCATGGGCACCACATGTGCTCCCACCTATGCTAATTTATACCTGGGCTGGTGGGAGGAAACCGTGGTGTTCATGGACGATTACTCTCGGTATACTGACCATATCGATCTCTGGTCACGGTACATCGATGATGTGCTTCTCCTATGGAGCGGCACTAAGGAACTCCTGGTCGAATTCATCAATAAGTTGAATGACAATACACACAAGCTCAGACTTACCTTTGAAATTCAAACTGAGAGTATCAATTTCCTTGATATCACTATTAACAAACAACCTGATGGCAAATTAGAGACAACTATATACCGCAAACCCACCGCGACGAACAGTCTCTTGGCAGCAGACAGCCATCACCCTAGACATCTCATTTCCCATATCCCTACTGGGCAGTTTTTACGCCTTAAACGTAATTGTACGACAATTACAGAGTTTAAAATACAAGCCAAAGATCTCACCAGACGTTTCATAGATAGAGGGTACTCTAAGGCATCTGTCAAAAAAGCCTATCATAGGTCACTTGTCACACCTAGACCTAGTCTCCTCATTGATCACTCTAATGTTACTGATAATGAGACACAGACAATTCGGTTCGTTGGTACTTATTGTAATCAGTGGTGGACCATACGCAGGATTTTGAACAGACACTGGCATATACTACTCCAGGATCAGGACCTGGCCAAAATTTTACAGGCCAAACCGAATATGGTTAGCCGCCGAGCAGTTAACTTAATCAACCCCACACTGATGAGACCCATTAAGGTCGAAACAGCTGTCTGTGGGTGGTTTTCTGGGTATGCACCTTAACCCTGGCTGTGCTCAAAGCTGTGACCATGCAGCAAGCTTAAGCCTATAGGGAACCATGTTAAAAATGGTTATTGAGGCAAAAAGTGACACTGTGTGCTCATTTGCATGTCATTTCCCAGAATCCCTTGCTGCAGTGGAAGTGCTGTATGCTGGGTGATAATGGGGAAAGGCGGGGTTGCAGACCTGCCTAAGACATGCAGATGAGCATACAGCTATATTTGCATATTTGCTTTCCTGTGGAGGGTTTTTGTCACTTTTTTTACTCACCATAACTTAACTCAGTATTATGGTTTAGCCTATCCCATAGCCTCTCTTGCATTCCCAGTAAAATCAACCCCACACTGATGAGACCCATCAAGGTCGAAACAGCTGTCTGTGGGTGGTTTTCTGGGTATGCACCTTAACCCTGCCTGTGCTCAAAGCTGTGACCATGCAGCAAGCTTATGCCTGTGACCATGCAGCAAGCTTATGCCTATAGGGAACCATGTTAATAATGGTTATTGAGGCAAAAAGTGACACTGTGTGCTCATTTGCATGTCATTTCCCAGAATCCCTTGCTGCAGTGGAAGTGCTGTATGCTGGGTGATAATGGGGAAAGGCGGGGTTGCAGACCTGCCTAAGACATGCAGATGAGCATACAGCTATATTTGCATATATATACATATATATATATATTATCTTTATTTGATACTATAATAAAGGAATGTTACATAGTTATATAGATACATAGTAGGAGAGTATGAAAAAATACAGATGTCCATCAAGTTCAACCTGAGCTAAATTTAGATGACAGATACTTATCCTATATTTGTAATGCAGTATTTTAATCTGAGACGAAGGCAAACAAAAACCCCACCGTGAAACATCATCCAATGATGTCTAAGAAGGGGGAAATTAAATTTCTTCCTGACTCCAAATAGCAGCAAACAGACTTCTCCCTGGATTAACATCCTTCCCATGTTTACTTATTTGTATTCTTCACACTGTCCTCAAGAGGTGCTATTGCATAAATAATTTTCTGTATATCCTACAATCACTGCTGACAGTCATACATGTGTGGCAGACTTTACTTGTACAGGATCCTTGTTACAGGACCCCCTGAGGGGGCGCCACACTTCCCCTTAAAAGTGTGAAAGCTTTTATTTATGGACACCATGTGAGTGTTAAACCATATGCTTTTTTATGTATTTTTGTAATTAAAACAGTACTTTTCCATAGGCGTTTTGTGCGCTTTGTTTTTTTTTCTCCTAACATGATTTAATAGAACTCTGCCCACTTTTTAGTTTTTTTTATGTTAAAAAGACTTGTCTTAAGAATTAACATGGTGATGATCATGGAGAAGCTCTCAGCCATGCTTAACCAACGCTTCCAACAAAAATATGGGAACCCTGGCTACAATCAAGGGAACACGCACAGCTATAATCAGCTATAATCAGCCCCCCTCCCGCGTCCCCCCCCTTGTTTGTCTCACCCCCATTTTTTCCTCTTCCTCCCCATCCCCCCCATCCAGAAAAAAAAAGAGATGTCCTACAATGGCGCAGAATAAGACAGACAAACTTAGTAGTAGCACCTCCCTGATCTCTCCTTCCCCCTAGTAACTGTAACGCTTGACTGCCCGCAGACCTGGCCAGTCCCCAATACTGAGGTGGGTAAGGGTATAACACGCACCCACAGCAGTGAGGGCGTGCCCGGAGTGTGGTACGTTGCATTGCCGGGCCTGGTGAGAAAGAGTTAGCCTGATACTTGCCGCGTCCGAGGTGGCAGAGGTCCGAGGGTAAAGATCCGAAAGCCGTAGGTCAGGGGCAGGAAAGAGCAGCGTAGTGAGGTCCAAAGCCGAGTCCAGGGAGTAGCGAGGTACACGAAGTATAACGAGAGCCGAGATCAAATCCAAGGGTATCAAATGAGGGCAGGGACTGAAGCGAGAGCTGCAATACAAAAGAGAGCCAGGCATAGACCACCGTACAACAAGAGCCACAGGAAAACTATTCAGAGCGAGGAAGGAGAGGGCAGACAGGAACTATAAATGCCGGAGAACCAATGGGAGCAAGAGGCGGAGCGGTGGCTTGTGAGCGGTTCCAGGGAGCGGTTCCAGGGATAGGTTAGGATGCCTGCTGTGGTGTTCCCTAGTGGGAATAGCCTCCAGCTGCTGGGAGGTGGAGCCAAGGCTGCAGGAGGAGTGTAGAAGAGGACGGGTGCGCGTGTGCCCTGTAACACTCCCGCGCACGCGCCCCTGCAGCGTGTGGGCGGAGGCAGCGTGTGCCGCGGAGGAGTGGCGTCCGACCGGAGCAGGTAAGGAGCTGACGGGGAGGGTGCCTGGGATGAGCGGCAGTACTGGGAGCCGGGGTGACGGGGACCCGCTGTAAGGCGCATGTCCCCCGATCCCTTACAGTACCCCCCTTGAGGATCAGACTCCGGACGATCCTCCCAAGGATTGTGAGGAAATTTCCGACTAAATTGTTTAAGTAGAGCTGGGGCGTGAATGTGATGACAAGGTACCCAAGAACGTTCCTCTGGACAATATCCCTTCCAATGAACGAGGAATTGAAGTTTGCCCCTGGAAAGTCGTGAATCGAGAATGGACTGGACTTCAAATTTTTGTTGTCCCTGTATCACGCCGGGGTTGGGTCTATGAGGACGGTCCGGAAAATGTACATTCTGGAAGAAGGGTTTCAGGAGGGAAACGTGGAACACTGAGGGTATCCTCATGGTGGAAGATAGCGAAAGCCGATACGCTACCAGGTTGATCCGTTCGAGGACCTGGAAGTGACCCAAGAATCTGAGCGCCAGCTTCTGAGAAGGAGTTTTAAGCTTGATATTTTTAGAGGAAAGCCAGACTCTGTCTCCAGGTGCCACCTGACGTCGCCGATCTGCTTGGGCCTTTTGTTTTTGGACGGCCCCTTGCAAGGCTTTTTGGATCTTTTTCCAGGAGACTTGTAAATTAGAAACTTGGATATATGCTGCCGGTACACAAGATGGAAGGAAGAGAGAGGAAGTCTGCTAGGGTGGAACCCATAATTAATGAAGAAAGGCGACTCTTGCGTGGATTCATTCCTCAGCGAATTAATCGCGAACTCCGCCCAGGGTAATAGATCTACCCAGTTGTCTTGAGATTCCGACACGAAACATCTAAGATACTGCTCCAAGGTCTGGTTCATTCTTTCCGTCTGGCCGTTGGTCTGTGGGTGATAACCCGAGGAGAAGAGGAGGGATATGCCAAGTCTCTGAGAGAAAGCTCGCCAAAATTTAGAAATAAATTTTGTGCCCCTGGCCTAGACAATAGTGAGTGGAACGCCGTGTAGCCTGAAAATTAGAGGAGAGGGCAAGGAGAGATGGTACCCAGTAAAAGCCCCTCAACCTTTACTGGGCGTTCTCGTTTCCTGGTCTCAGGCGGCAGTGTTGTATTTGGTGGTCCGGGGAACCACAGTAGAAGCAGAGGCCCTCATTTTGGCGGCGTGTTCTTTCAGCGGTCCGGAGCTGTTGACTACCGATCTGCATTGGTTCAAAAGCATCCAACGCTGGAAAGGCCAAGGGAGGAGACCTAGGAGAAGCAGGCGTGGGCTGCATAAATCGGGGACGCTGGCGCTCCTGGAGTCTCTCTTGAATGCGCTCGTCCACCCGGATGCTGAGGGTAATGAGATCCTCTAAAGATGACGGACGAGCGTGAGCTGCCAGATCATCCTTGAGGGATTTGGACAATCCCTGCCAGTATGCCACGGAAAGGGCTTCATTATTCCACCGAAAAAGAAAGTACACCCTCTATGAATTCTATGGTTTTGTATATATGGACATAATAACAATCAGGTCTAAAAATTAGCAGGTCTTAAAATTAGGTAAATACAACCTCAGATGAACAACGACACATGACATATTACACTGTGTCATGATTTATTTAACTAAAATTAAACACCAAAATGGAGGAGCCGTGTGTGAAAAACTAAGTATACCTTATGATTCAATAGCTTGTAGAACCACCTTTAGCAGCAATAACTTGAAGTAATCGTTTTCTGTATGACTTTATCAGTCTCTCACATCGTTGTGGAGGAATAGTTGGTCACACACACATGAACTGTATCCCCTGCCCCGCACACAAACACAATTGTAAGCCAAATGAATGTTCCAAGACATGTAACACAGGTAATAGGGATTTAATTTCCCCAATTCACAAGAGCAGTTTATGTCGTTTAGAAAATTAAGAGGGAGGCGGGGGTTGGATTAGAGTGTGGTTTTTTGATGTACAGTTGTGTGAAAAAGAAAGTACACCCTCTTTGAATTATATGGTTTTACGTATCAGGACATAATAAAAATCATCTGTTCTTTAGCAGGTCTTAAAATTAGGTAAATACAACCTCAGATGAACCACAACACATGACATATTACACCGTGCCAGGATTTATTTAACAAAAAATAAAGCCAAAATGGAGAAGCTATGTGTGAAAAACTAAGTACACCCTTACTGCTTCCATAGGAATTACTGTAAGATGCTAATTAGCAGACAGGTGCTGCTAATCAAATGCCCTTGATTAATTGATCATCAGCAAGTGTGACCACCTCTATAAAAGCCGAAGTTTTTGCAGTTTGCTGGTCTGGAGCATTCAGGTGTGTTTTAACACAATGCCAAGGAGGAAATACATCAGCAATGATCTTAGAGAATATACACACAGTAGACACATGGCGAGAACACTCAGACTTCACTAATTATGAGAAACGTCTTAAAGGCCAAATTGATAAACTTATAGCCGATATCAAAGCAAGAAAATCACGTAAATATATTAGAGACACTACAGACTACTACAGACTATGAAACAAACAATATTTTTACATATAAAAAGAAGCGTGAGAAACTAAACAGAAATACAAAAAATACTGAATCAACAACTGACTGTGAAACGTCAGCTAGCGATGCCGAATCAGAATCACATGTGAGTAGGGAGACAACACATCAAAGGTTTACCCCAATTCCATCTACCTCCTTTGCACCCCCTAGCCAGACTTTTTTAGATCCGTCTGGCCCAGACTATATCCCCCCAGGACACGAAAGACCAGGAGGGGGCGAGGCCATGAAATAAAGAGACAGATTTGTCTGGGGTTACAAGGACCAGGGACTGAGGAGACCCTACAGACGCGGACGGTATCACCGACGCAGGTAATAAACCTCTCCTCTGTGACACTAAGTGATGATCATTTGAAAGTCCTTTCTAGAGGGTTAACCTTTTTTCCTACCCATCAGACTGATGTTTTTGAGAACAGTAAGGACCTTAACCTTTTTGCTCGGAAACTATCACTCCATGTCTTCTTCAAACGGAGACAGAGAATGATGAGTATGAATACACCATGTGAAAATTTTGACACCCAAGATCATACATTGCTACAGATATTACAAGAATTTGAGGATGACAATTCTAGAAATCCCGGTGAGGGACCCTTTACCAAATTACGTAATAAGTCGCGGTTCACCCCACCTCTGCAGGCTTGCACTAACGTGGATGTTTTTACCCAACTGGTGTCTAATGATCTCAAAAAAATTACAAAAGGTTCAAATAAGTTTAATTTGGATTATAGGGAATACAAAGCACTCCAAGACCTTGAGAAAAATGACAGCATCACTATCAAACCATCTGATAACGGTGGGAATGTTGTCATCCTGGATACTGCCTCATATGTGAGTGAATGTACC
The DNA here is from genome assembly GCA_036426205.1 of Ascaphus truei. NCBI lineage: Eukaryota > Metazoa > Chordata > Amphibia > Anura > Ascaphidae > Ascaphus > Ascaphus truei. The sequence goes on from WSYH01000794.1 coordinate 142,708, forward strand.
AGACTGTTGTCCGATCGACACTGCTACACTGGCGACACACTTTATTCGAGCTCGGCTAGTCCCACGAATTCGGGTATACCCGGGTGTATTGAGGTTTGTGACTGTTTTCTGCCCGAGTGCATTGCAATATTTTCCAGGCAGGGATTGAAGCATTTTATTCCCGCTGGCTGCAATAATGCACAGTATATATATATATACTGCATTACAATTCATGAATTTATGCCATCTGGTAGACACACGAAGCATTGCAGCCTATTAAATCCTAATCATTATCATTTAACAGATCAGCCGCCCGTCAGCCAGGCATGAACCCAGGCTGGGAAGGCAAACGCAACGGGGCTTGTCAGAGGTGAGGAGCGGCGCATTCCAGGTATCTGCCAGGTACATACTGGGTATTTGCTCGAATAAAGTGTGTCGGTGCAGTATAAGATATTACCACATGACCTGACTGAAATTTTCCAGACTGAACTGTTGGAGATTTTACATTTGGCTATTGAAAATAAGGTTATCACTAAAAACGAAATGGAATTTATATTCATTAAATATCCCCCTTTGTCCACATTTTACCACTTACCAAAGTTCCACAAGGGTGTCTACCCACCACCAGGTAGGCCGATAGTGTCAGGCGTGGGTAACCTTACCTCCCACGCCAGTATCTATCTTGACACATTTCTTCACCCCTTTGTGGAAACTCTTCCCTCGTATCTTAAAGATACAAAAGCTGCTTTATTGAGGTTAGAGGATATCACAGTGGACAATAACACCTTACTTGTAGGGATTGACGTTGAGAGCTTGTACAAAAGTATTCCTCATTCTTCAGGGTTACAAGCTGTCCAACATTATCTTCGGGCAAGAGATACTCACTCAAGGGTACATAATGAATTTGTTTTAAAGTTATTGAATTTTGTGTTGACCAGGAATTTCTTTTTATTCAATCACAAAATCTATCATCAAATTCAAGGTACCGCCATGGGCACCACGTGTGCTCCCACCTATGCTAATTTATATCTGGGCTGGTGGGAGGAAACTGTGGTGTTCATGGATGATTATTCTCGGTATACTGACCATATTGATCTCTGGTCACGGTACATCGATGATGTGCTTCTCCTATGGAGCGGCACCAAGGAACTCCTGGTCGAATTTATCAATAAGTTGAATGACAATACACACAATCTCAGACTTACCTTTGAAATTCAAACTGAGAGTATCAATTTCCTCGATATCACTATTAACAAACAACATGATGGCAAATTAGAGACAACTATATACCGCAAACCCACCACGACGAACAGTCTCTTGGCAGCAGACAGCCATCACCCTAGACATCTTATTTCCAATATCCCTACTGGGCAGTTTTTACATCTTAAACGTAATTGTACCACCATTACAGGGTTCAAAATTCAAGCAAAAGATCTCACCAGACGTTTCATAGATAGGGGGTACTCTAAGACATCTGTCAAAAAAGCCTATCATAGGTCACTTGTCACACCTAGACCTAGTCTCCTCATTGATCACTCTAATGTCACTGATAATGAGATACAGACAATCTGGTTCGTTGGTACTTATTGTAATCAGTGGCCGACCATACGCAGGATTCTGAACAGACACTGGCATATTCTACTCCAGGATCAGGACCTGGCTAAGATTTTACAGGCCAAACCGAATATGGTTAGCCGCCGAGCAGTTAACTTACGTGACCGTTTGGTTAAAAGCCATTTTCAAAAAAATTATCACGCACATGGTTGGACCATAAACCCAATGGCACATACACATGTGGATGCTGTAAGGCTTGCCCTTCAGTTAAGGTCACTAAGACTTTTACAGATTCTACAGGTGTACACACCTATACCTAACTGTCTAACCACAGGTGTGGTGTACCTTATCCAGTGCGCATGTGGCAAGCAGTACGTTGGGGAAACCCACAGGGCATTCAAAATATGGATTTTGGAGCACCTTGGGTCAGTGCGTAATAAATTAGACACACCAGTGGCAAGGCATGTTAATGATGCACATCATGGGGACTCCTCTAACCTGAGATTCATCGGCATATCTCACATATCCTGGGGCCCACGCAAGGGCAACTGGGACATTAAGCTACGTCAGCATGAATGCCGTTGGATTCATTATCTCAATACACTGGCACCTAATGGTTTGAATGAGGGTTTCATCTTTTCCTCATTCCTTACATAGGGTTAGAGGGATCCAGGTATATAGATATATTACTTCTAGCGTAGAAGGAGCCGTTTTTACTTTTTAGGCGGCTCCGCCTAGTGTAGTCCACTCCTACACCTTCCACCCTCTACTCTCAGTCTCCACTACCCCTTTTGTGCATCATTCATATGTCTTGCAGGATCATCTGTGGAATTATTTCCACATTATACATTTTTGACCCTCTGCACCCATCCTGCATTTCCATTTGCAGGTCTGCTACCATGCTACCATGTTACCATTGGGGCATTTATTTGCTCTTTTTAGGTTTCATTAGATTCTCTATTTCTGGGAACTCAACAACCAGTGACTGTTTCACCTTTGCCTTTTTTGGAGGTCCTCCTCCCCCTCCATACTTCCTAAATTCCTTACCCGTGCTCACAACCACACACCCCCTCCCTCCCCAATTCCTTCATGTTATGTGATGACTACATATGTATCCGTTATGCCCCTTTAATAATAATAGGCATACGTCACTCGCCCCTCCCCTCCAGGGATGGTACAAAAGGTTCCACTATACGACGCTACATGCTACCTACTCCTCCCCCTTGAGAAAGCGCGTGGTGACGCGTGAAATGTACGTCGGGGAACGCCGTGACGTCATCACGTTGACGCATGCGCGGCCTGTGTTTGGAGTAACGGCAGGTCCTGACTATACACAGAGCTTAACGGCTGCTTATTGCTCACGGATATCAGGTTGTATAATACCCTATTGGGTCCTGCGTTGTTCATACTCTCCGGGGACTTGTTAGTGCGCACCTTGTGGTGTGCGTTACCCGGGACATACTATTTACAACGTTGGTATTGCTATTGTTCTCTCTGTGTCTTGACCTTACCGAGCTGTTTCAAGGCCTCCACAGAGACTAAGTTACATTATACACAGTGTTTACCTATAGAGGAATTGCTGGTCACATTACCTTTGAAATAGTGGTTACATTGAGTCAACAGTTATCCTTCCTCAACATTGCAATATCCATTTACTATTTAGATTACCTGTATATGCAACAATGCAGCTTTATATATAGCGTTTGTTCCACTATTAGCTATATATTTGGAACACAATTTGTTCACATAGTTACCGTGACCAAACACATTTGGGGATTTTATCTATGCACTGTTGTGCATTTTTATAGTGTTTCGTCGTTTTTTACAGCATAACTATTAAAGTCTTTTTTATTTTATATTTGAGTGTGACCTTTTGGTAGTGTATCCTACATCAGGATTTGGCTAAATATCCAGCCAGTTTTCAGTAGACTATATATCCATTTTGTCATCCACCTTGAGTGCAATTACAGGGGGCTGTTTATAATCTTTTGATTATTTGTGTGGTCTGAATGATCTTAGAGAAGCAATTGTTGCTGCTCATCAATCTGGGAAGCGTTATAAGGCCATTTCATAACAATTTAAAGTCCATCATTCTACAGTGAGAAAGATTATTCAAAAGTGGAAAACATTCAAGACAGTTGCCAATCTTCCCAGGAGTGGACGTCCCAGCAAATTCACCCCAAGGTCAGACCGTGCAATGCTCAGAGAAATTGCAAAATACCCAAGAGTTACATCTCAGACTCTACAGGCCTCAGTTAGCATGTTAAATGTTAAAGTTCATGACAGTACAATTAGAAAAAGACTGAACAAGTATCGTTTGTTTGGAAGGGTTGCCAGGAGAAAGTCTCTTCTCTCTAAAAAGAACATGGTAGCATGGCTTAGGTTTGCAAAGTTGCATCTGAACAAACCACAAGACTTCTGGAACAATGTCCTTTGGACAGACGAGACCAAAGTGGAGATGTTTGGCCATAATGCACAGCGCCACGTTTGGCGAAAACCAAACACAGCATATCAGCACAAACACCTCATACCAACTGTCAAGATCGGTGGTGGAGGATGATGATTTGGGCTTGTATTGCAGCCACAGGACCTGGGAACCATGCAGTCATTGAGTCGACCATGAACTCCTCTGTATACCAAAGTTTTCTAGAGTCAAATGTGAGGCCATCTGTCCGACAGCTAAAGCTTGGCCGAAATCTGGTCATTCAACAGGACAATGATCCTAAGCACACCAGCAAATCTACAACAGAAAGGCTGAAAAAAGAAAATAATCTAGGTGTTGCAATGGCCCAGTCAAAGTCCAGACCTCAACCCGATTGAAATGCTGTGGCTGGACCTTAAGAGAGCTGTGCATAAACAAATGTCCACAAACCTCAATGAACTGAAGCAACGTTGTAAAGAAGAGTAGGCCAAAATTCCTCCACAATGATGTGAGAGACTGATAAAGTCATACAGAAAACGATTACTTCAAGTTATTGCTGCTAAAGGTGGTTCTACAAGCTATTGAATCATAAGGTGTACTCGGTTTTTCACACATGGCTTCTCCAATTTGGCTTTATTTTTGTTAATTAAATCATGACACAGTGTAAGATGTCATGTGTTGTTGTTCATCTGAGTTTGTATTTACCTAATTTTTAGACCTGCTAAGGAACAGTTGATTGTTATTATGTCCTGATATGTAAAACCATAAAATTCAAAGAGGGTGTACTTTCTTTTTCAAACCACTGTATGTACGTATGTATGTATGTATGTATATATATACACACAGCTGAACCCCATTATAACGCGGTCCTTGGGGTCCACAGAATGAGATCGCGCTATAACCAGGATTGCGTTAAAATTTCACCGCACAGGGACTTACTGGCATCTAGATCTATCTCCTCTCTGCAGCTGTCAGCTCTCTCTCCCTTCTCTCCTCTCTGTGTACTATGTATATGTTAAGTTTGTTTTTAGAGTTTGTGACAGTTGTGGTGTAGAGGTAAAGAATCGGTACCAGTATATGAAAGGTCCTGGATTTAATTCCTGTATGATATGGTATAATTTATACATTATAAAATAAATAAAATAGCAATTTATAAATTATACAATATAATAAAAATAAAATAATATTTTCTATATTATTATTTAAAAAAATATATAATTTATAAATTATACCATATCATACAGGAATCGAACCTTTCATATGCTAGACCAATTCTCTAATAAACTTGACATATACATAGTACATACACTACCGACACACTTAATCCGAGCAGGGCTAGTTCCGCAAGCCGGGGGATGCCCCGGCTTGCTAGCCCCACTCCCTCGGCGTGCCGCGCGTCACCGATGCGCGGTCACGCGTCATCGGGTGCCAGCGCCCCCTGCACACGCGTCCGAGGGAGCCCTGGTGTCCCGCGATGTGGGGGACGGCGGCATGGGGTTCCGGGGGACCCGGCAGCGGGAGGGAGAGCGCCCCGATCGGAGGGCACTCTTCCGCTGCTTCGGCACGCGCCCGGCACCCTCCGGCGCGCGCCAGGTTACTGCTGCGGCCGAGAATGGGCAAATGCTCGAATAAACTCGGCCGCAGCAGTAGCTATAGAGGATAAGTATTGTGACAGAGTCACTAACTCAGTAGGCTGGAATAGTGGATGGAGAGACGCTGCAGCCAGTTCACAGAGTGTTAATCTCCTCAGACAGAAAGAAGCACACCTGCAGCCTAATTAAGCAGGAGGCCTGATAGACTGCAGGTTTAAAAGCAGGAAGTTACACACACACAGAGAGCTTGTTTTTCCACAGGAAGGTGGAGAGAACTCTCCCAGCTAGGAAGCCGTTGCTGTTGCTCTGGTCCCCCAGTCCTGCGAGGAGCTAGGCTGCTGGGACCAGCTGGGACCCCAACCCAGGATAAAGATCAAGATCGCTGCGAGGCTGGACACAGCCTGCTCCCCGGAACCGTGTTCCTGTTGCTACTGGAGCGGCAAAACAGATAAGACTTTATTCTTATACGTATCATTATCCTTTGTGTAGCATGTTTTGGGCATGACCAGTTTAGCTGGCTTTCCTGTTAGTAAGGGCTCAAGAAGTTAGTTAGTGTCCCTAACGGGACTAGGCTTTAATTTTCAAGAAAGTAGTTTCTTTAAGGGACAGTGCACCCGTACTTTATTTTGGATGTGGCTAATAAACCACTATAGTTGAACATTTCCCACCGTGTCTAGCGTCTTACTGACCCTGCCGCGAGGCCATCCTGCCACAGTATATGTATAGAGTCTGCTTTGTCACACCAAGTCTGTGGTATCAAAACAGGCTCAAGACCTAACTGTTTACCCAGTCATTTAATTAATAAACCACAACCTGTCTGGCATTTAATGGCTACAGTACCGAACCATCCTGTATTGTATCTTGCTGTATGTTTTGGTCTATTAATATAACCTTAAATATTTTCTTAATTTTTTTCATTTTGTAACTGTGAAGGGTTTTGAGTCCCATTGGAAGAAAAGTGTTATGTAAATAAAGTTAATATTATTTATTTTTATTATTAATGTTCCCTTCTGTCTACTAAGAATTCCATCAGTACAAAAGCTCAAAACTAAGTACGATATTCTTCATTCTACACTAATGTACACTTGAATTTAGAGTAATGAACTCTGTGTCTAAAGCTGAATATTTTTTATTGTATTACTTATTTTATAGTGGATCTCCTGTTGTATTCCTAGTTGGAACTGTGGCTAATGTACTGTGGTCCCAATTTGTGTACAATTATTGTGTTGTGTAAGTTAGAATTATGATCTGGCTCTTAATAATTGCATATTTTCATTTCATTAAACTTAAGATCCACATAATGTATGAATTTCCCCTGCCTTGGATAGTTTATGTTCTTTGCTACCTTTATTTATTTGGGGTCTTTTACAAGATAAAACCTTGTTCTACCTCGAAGTTCAATTCTCCTTTTATTGCTATTCCTTTGATTACGCTGGATGTAATTAACTTTGTCTGCTTTGTTATTTAAGGAATGTTCCTATAAAGGAGGAATGCTTCTTCCCCTAGGGCTTTTTCTTACTACTGACCTTTGGATTATGTCTTTTATGTACTGTATGGTTTCCTTTAGAGTGTGGGGTACCTTATAGGTCAAGTGTATTTGTATCCCATGTTATGTTGCTCTAGGTATTCAATACAGTACAATGTTAGTATTCCCTTTATATGGTTGTCGCGTTGTATCTATTGCAGGAAGTATTTACAGGAGTTTTCTTGTTTTATTTACTTGAGTGTCCAATACCTATAATAGAGTGCAGTAAGTATCAACATTTTAATTATACTATTGACATTGGTTACGTTTATTTGATTGGTGTTATGATGTTTGTCCTCTACATGTAGATCATCCAGTGTCTAACAAAAATTGCTGTTGTGTATTTGAAGCAGTAGACAAGGTTAAGTTTTATATATCAAGAAAGTGGCACAAATAGCATTCTGAAAAAAATGATGCACTCCATGTGCCAAATATGAAAATGTATACAATTATTGTGACATACAAAAGTGTACATAATAAAAATAATTGTATCCTAGAAAAATATAATTTACTCTAAATAGCAGTATCTACATAACAGCATGAAAATGGAACTCATAAGTGTGACCTACAGAAATATATAAAGGGAGTAGCAGCATATATATAAGTAAAATTACCTTAATGTAATGTCCGCATGTATAGAAGCACAGAGAGATGATGAGAGACCAACAAAAACCGTCAGCATGAAAATTCTAATCCGACTGTTAAGTTCTTTTCTCTAATGAGTCCTGATTATAATGCTGACCGTAATACCTTCCTTGTCAAATTACTCAACTCTGTGCTAAGACAATTGTTTTGATGAAATTATTTTAGTCAGCATTTGTCAGTGTGAGAGGGCAGACAGACTAGGCCTAGGAGTTTGGAGAAAGTTTAGTATTGATGAGAGTTTGAAAGTGAGTTTTAAGTGAATAATCTTGTGATTCTTATTGGTTATACCATTATTGTCTTATTGTCAGTTTGTAGTGTGCCAGAAAAAACCTGTGCAGCACACATGGACTGCGTGTTGTTATACCAGCCAACCTAAATATAATCAAACAGTAAGGACCTGCCGTTGTGGCCTCTCTTCAAGCAATGGCACATCCCTGTGATCCTAGCATTGCCTCAACTGAGATGGCTGAGATCTAAGTGTTAAGCCGGTGCTGCCCGCAGACCAGACCCGTCCTCTGTGCTGAGGTGGGACGTAGGGATACACGCACCCGCAGCAAAGGGAGCGCGTCCGGAGTGTGGTGTTAGTGTTGCCAGGCCAGGTATAGTAAAGAAGACAATACTTGCCGGTACCGGTAGTAGAGGAAGAGTAGTTATTGCCGTTGCCAAGGTCAGGGATTGGAGAAGTCACGAAGTCCAGGTATAGCCGAAGTCGAGAGCCAGAGGGGTTAGTCGTCCAAGCTGCGTCGATACCTGAGGAGTCACTGAGAAAGTAGTCAAATGCTTCCATACAGAACTATGTCGAGCGACGAGTGATGGGAAGCACAGGCATAATAAAGCTGGGCAGGCCAATGGGAAGAGGGGGCAGGCCTGGAGGACTGCAAGGAGTCCTCCCTGAAAGGAGTGTAGTCTTTGGGGAGCCCAGCTGAGCCCAGCTGAGTGTAGTCTTTGATTTGCATGGAATCATGTGGTGCTTGGGGACGGCGGGTAAAAGGCCTCTGTTAGGCGTGTGCTCTGTAAGCTGGGAATGCGTGCACATAACGTCTGGGGCTGGTGCGCTTGTGCGCGTAGATTTGGTGACTGACATGCGTATGCGCATGGGGTCAGTGACAGACGTGCGTGTGCGCATAGAGCGCGGAGCCGGAGACAAACGCAGAGGCTGTGGTTCAACAGGTAGGTGCAATCCTGTGATTGCGAGGAGCCGGAGTGTCAGTGGCAGACAACGCAGGTATGTGGGAAATGAGCTGCAGGTGCTGGGACGCCTGAGTACCGACATGTGGTGGGCAATGGTCACGCGGACGGCGCTGAGACACCAGACTCCTTACACTGAGGTTGCTTCGCCTCCACCCAGATGACCAAAACCAAGAATCAGCCTCATTTCGCTCACACTCCAAATACAGGAAATGGCTTCACTCGCCTCATCCCAAGATGGAGGATGAGTTTTGTTACTCCTGGGCTATGCCTTTTTAAGAAAGCAATCCAGCTCATGCCCCAGCAAGGAGTCTTTCTTGTAGTACACATTTGTTCCAGCTGCTCTACACTAGTCTTAATCTCTGCTTGTGACCCCGACATTGAACCTTTGCTGCCTGTGTTGATCTCTGCTTGTGACCCCACTTCACTATGCTTATGAGGACTCAGTCACGAGAGCCTGTGGTAAGTCTCCATATCCTGCTGTGTGATGCTGAGGAAAAGCAAAGATTTTTATTTTCTTTGTTTGTTTTACTCCTGTTATCTGCTGTAGCATTTGTATGACAAAAATAAACAGGCCAAAGCTTTTCACCTCTCTGTCAGAAAACTGTCTCCTCTAACTGGAAGGCTGTGTGAAAGTGCTGATCCCTGGACAAAAGGTACAGAGCAAGAAGGTACTATAATGCCACACAACAAGAAACTAATGCCACACAACAAGAAACTAATGCCACACAACAAGAAACCAACAGAAGGGCTGCTGAGGGTTATGCCTTACAGCAAGAAACCAACAGAAGGCTGGCTTAGGGTATTGCCACACAGCAGGAAAACATGGCAATATTGCAGAGACTGGTGCTGGCCCAGTCTGAAGCTCATCAACTGCTCAGAGAGGAGCAGCAAAGTACCACCCATGCCTTAGATCAGGAGATCCTATCTGAGAGGCTTACCGGGGATGCCGCAGAAGCACATCCTTAGGTGGTTAGAGTGAGTAACTACTTGCAAAAGATAGTGGCTGCAGATGATGTAGAGGCCTACCTGATGGCGTTTGAGAGGAAGGCTGAGAGAGAAAAATGGCCTGTGGCTGAATGGGCAAGTCTACTAGCACCGTTCCTGTGTGGGGAGGCCCAGAAAGCATACTATGATCTGGAACCAGCTAAAGCCAGTGATTACAGTGAGCTGAAAAAGGAGATCATGGCGCGCCTAGGGGTGACAATGGCTGTCCGTGACCAGAGGTTTCACTCCTGGACCTACAACCTGGATAAAGCCACAAGATCACAGATGTTTGACTTAATACATCTTGCCAGAAAGTGGTTACAACCGGAAATCAACGCATCCAGCCACATTGTGGAGCAACTTGTGATGGACCGATTTCTGAGAGGCCTACCTGTTGCCCTTTGTCGCTGGGTCAGTCAGAGTGATCCCCAAACAGCTGACCAGTTAGTCGCATTGGTAGAACGGTACGTTGCAGCTGGAGAATGGTTTCAAACCCCTATCCAAGGGCAGCCTCCGAACCGGAAGGTCCAGAGCCCAAGTAAAATTGGTAAGACTGTTCCAGGGAAAAGGGGGAATTTTCATGAACAGGTTGTTGTCTATAACCCCAGGGACATAACCACAAGAGAAAGGAACTTTGTTAAGCGGGAAGAACCTATAAGGGACTATGCTGTACATTGTTTTAAATGTCGAGAGTTTGGACATATGGCAAAGGACTGTCCCAGAATGGTTGAACCCATGGAATGGAATGTGGGTAGTAATAATGAGGATGATTACTCACTGTATGCTCAAACTGTGTGTTCAGCAAACAAAAATGGCTGTCTGAATAGTTACCCTTGTGTTCCCTGCAGATAGAGGGGAAAAGGGTTCAGGCATTACTAGACTCAGGGAGTATGGTTTTCAGGTAGATGACTCCCAAAATATTGATATTTCCTGCATACATGGGGATGTACAAGTCACGGTAACTTATGACAAGATATAACAAACACCAGATATCTGGGTTGAACTGAATGAGGCTTAGATATAATAAAATATATTTATTCCTTAAAAAGGTGAACACAGCAATATAGTACAATTAACAGGCAAGAAGGTAACACTTACTTAGGGTTGGGGAATGGAGAAGTATCAGCTAGCAATTCTCCAGCAATCCGGTGACATTCAAGATGAAATCATAAGAACAAAAACTGTAGGGTTGACACAGTTTATATACCTTTATAACCCTATTCTTAACATTGAATACAGACTATTGGTGAACAATTATCTGTATCCAATCCCTAACGTGGAAACACAGTTTAACCCATGCCCCCCAGCTAGTTAGGCCATGCGTACTGGGACTCCGAGGGTCTTATTTCTGTAGTCCCATAATTAAATCAGGGGCGACGACCAGTCTACCAGATGAAGTATCTGGCAGGATCTTCATTGTTTGTAGGTGTAGATATAACACTTACAAACCACTCCAGTTTGATGCTTCTCCGCCCTCAGGTAAACAGTTAGAGTGGCAGAGTCTTTTGATCAGTACTTGGTTCCTAGTGTAAACAATCAGGGCAGTTAACTTTTGATCACAGGGCTTATGCTAAATCATCCGTCTGCCCTTCCTGACCTATTAGCATAGCAGATGGAGTCTGCATTTTCAGAGCAGATCCAAAATACCATATACACTTTAATATCTTCACATATTAATAAGTTCCGTTCTGGTGGGCCTACATATTGGCCAAATTTCAACTCTCTGCGACCTCCAGAACCGGAGATACAGAAATGCACTTTAAAACATTTTTAAAATACAGGATTATAATGAAACATGGGAACAGGGGAACATACATTTTCCTGACATGACAAGGTGTAAGCCACATTCCTGGACCGCAGTCCAGTTAACCCCTTACCCCCCTGGTGAGGTCAGGGGGTGGCCATATGGGGTGCAACTCCTTTAATACTGGGCCAACCCCCCCCCCCTCTCCCTCTACAGTACATAACTACCCCACTGCTGGAATACAGGTTGAATCACAGTGTGGCTCTGTAAATTGGCGAGTTGGTCTTGTACCAAAATTAGCCCATGACATGATTATTGGTAGAGATTTTCCCCATTTTCTAAATAAAAAACTTGCCACTAGTGCGTCAGATGAATGTAATGATGATTTCCCGTTTGCTGACATTTTGGGAGACGAATTAGATAGCACAAATTAGTCTGGGATTAAACAACCATACCCTGTAAAAGCGCTAGTGGGCGACAATCCAGAACAAAATGGTGCCAGACCATCTAATAGTCCGGAACCAGACATTGACCTTATTGATTTAGAGGTCAGCCCAGGTAACTTTAAGAGTGCCCAGTGGTCTGATCCCACTTTGTCAGTAGCTCGAAATTTCATTTCAGTAAGGAATGAAACCCCTACTAATCCAGACAGACCCTTGTCTTATCCTTACTTTGAGGTAGATAACGATCTGTTGTATCGCCTTGAGAAAAAACAGTCTACTAGTGTAAAACAGTTAGTGCCAAAAGCATATCAGCACACTGTGTTAAGCCTCGTACATAGCCATGTACTAGGTGGTCATCTAGGGGTTGAAAAGACGAAAGAGCGTATTCTCAGGAGTTTTTATTGGCCGGGGGTGATGGCAGCAATAATAGATTATTGTTCATCGTGTCTTGAATGTCAGCTCACTGCCCCTTTGCCAGCGTACCGTAGTCCGTTGGTACCCCTACCAATAATTGGAATCCCATTTGAACGCATTGCTATGGATTTTGTTGGCCCTCTTGTGAAGTCAGACAGGGGGCATCAGTACATACTGGTGATATTAGACTATGCGATCCGTTATCCTGAGGCAATCCCTCTACACACGGCCTCAGCAAAATCTATTGCTAAAGAGTTAATGATGATGTGTACTCGGGTGGGGATTCCCAAGGAGATCCTATCAGATCAGGGAGCTCCATTCATGTCTCGGGTAACCAAGGAGTTATGCAAACTTCTCCACATAAAACAGTTAAAAACCTCTGTGTACCACCCACAAACTGATGGTTTGGTGGAGCAGTTCAATAAAACCCTAAAGGCAATGCTGCGGAAAGTAATTGATAAGGATGGAAAGAACTGGGACTTTTTGTTACCTTATTTAATGTTTGCTATTAGAGAAGTGCCCCAAGCATCTACTGGGTTCTCACCATTTGAATTGTTGTAGGGTAGACACCTTAGGGGGTTACTTGACATAGCCAAGGAGACATGGGAACAGGAGACTACACCCCATCGCAGTGTAATTGAGCACAAAACCCAAATGCAGGAAGGTATGGCAGCCATTATGCCTATAGTGCGGGAACATATGGAAAAGGCCCAATGTAACCAGTGGAATAGCTATAATAGGAATGCTAGGGTCTGTAGGTTTCAACCTGGAGACAGAGTCCTAGTGTTAATCCCCACAGTAGAAAATACATTTCTGGCAAAATGGCATGGGCCATATGAGGTTATTGAAAAAATAGGTGAGGTAAATTATAAAGTAAGACAGCCAGGCAGGCGAAAGCCTGAACAAATATACCATGTGAACTTACTCAAGCCCTGGAAAGAAAGGGAGGTTCTAATTACTGTGGAAACCACTGCCTTCCCCGCAAGGAAAAACCAAGATCCAGAAGTGAACATATCAAAGGCCCTGTCTATACACCAGGCATGGGAAGTCAAAGAATGTGTTAAATTAAATAAAAGGGTATTCTCCGCAGTTCCAGGAAAGACTAGGGTTATTAGGCATGACATTATAACCGAAGCAGGGAAAAGGGTCAATAGAATACCTGCAGCTCGTAGAGAGGCAATTAGAGCAGAGGTTAAGAAAATGCTAGAACTTGGGGTGATTGAGGAGTCACAAAGTGACTGGAGCAGCCCTATTGTGCTTGTACCAAAGCCTGGTGGGACTGTAAGGTTTTGTAATGATTATGGCAAGCTGAATGCTATCTCAAAATTTGATTCATACCCCATGCCAAGGGCTGATGAGCTAGTGGAGAGGCTTGGGAAAGCCTGTTACCTAACCACACTAGATTTGACCACACTACTACTGGCAGGTTCCACTCACAGAGCAGGCAAAGGAAAAGACTACCTTTTCTACTCCTGATGGTCTTTCCCCATACAAGGTGCTGCCGTTTGGTCTGCATGGGGCTCCTGCCACCTTTCAAAGGATGATGGACAGAATATTAAGGCCACATACATTATATGCAGCTTCATATTTAGACGATGTAGTGATACATACGGAATATTGGGAATCCCACCTTCCAAAAGTAAAAGCATTTTTAAACTCGATTTACTCTGAGGGGTTAACGGCTAACCCAAGTAAGTGTACAATTGGCTTAGAGGAAGCCAAATATTTAGGATATTCTATTGGTAGAGGGTTAGTGAAACCTCAAATGGCTAAAGTGGAAGCCATAAGGAATTGCCCCGGCCAGTCACTAAGAAACAAGTGAGAACTTTCCTTGGCCTAGTTGGATAATACCAGAGGTTTATCTATAACTTTGCTACCCTTGCATGTCCTTTAACTGATCTGACAAAGGCAAGAGCTCCAGTAATGGTAAAATGGTCCCCAGAACTAGAACAAGCATTCAGGTCGTTGAAAGAAGGCATATGTGCCCAACCAGTGTTAGTAACCCCCGATTTTCTAGGGAATTTATTTTGCAAACTGATGCGTCGGACGTAGGGCTTGGTGTGGTCTTCTCACAAGAGAACCAGAATGAAGAACATCCTATCTTGTACCTAAGCAGGAAACTTAACCCACACGAAAGGAACTATTCCATAGTTGAAAAAGAGTGTCTTGTTTTAAAGTGGGCAGTAGACAGTCTTAAGTACTCCTGTTAGGCAGAAAATTCAGGCTGGTGACAGACCACGCACCCCTAATCTTGATGAGTCAGAATAGGGAGAAAAATAGCAGAGTGACCCGCTGGTTTCTCTGCAACCCTACAAATTCTCAGTGGAACACAGGGCAGGAAGTAGAGAGGGGAATGCAGATGGCCTGTAAAGAACGGACGTAGGGCTTGGTGCGGTCCTCTCACAAGAGAACCAGAATGAAGAACATCCTATCTTGTACCTAAGCAGGAAACTTAACCCACACGAAAGGAACTATTCCATACAGTGGCGGCCGATCTGAGTCTAAGTCGGCTAGATCCGCGGCTTTCAGATTATCCCGGTTAGGTGCGTTTTTTTGTCGTTTTCGCCCGGAGTGAACTGCGTTATTTTCGCGCTCGTGATATTAGCATTTTATTCTCGCTGTCTGCAATACTGCAATGCAGTGTAAAAACTCAGGGGGGCGTTTGCGAGCTGTTGTCTTGGAAGTCTAATACCTTCACGGTTCAACCTATGTCAGTACACAGTCTGTGTGTGCACGCGCAGTAATTGTAAATTTGCATATTTAAAGTATACATGCATTTGCAGTGCTGTGCTGCTGTACAGTATATCTCATTTGAAAATTGTTGAAACGCATAGGCGTGTACAGTACTGCAACAGTGTCACATTTTGGCATATACAGCGCTCTCCCCTCGCTCAGGATAATTAACTGCACAGCAGGGTATTTCAACTTCTTATCTTCTGTGCAATGCAGTACATCTCTCCCACACCATTCCTTTGAACGTGTGTCTGGTTTCAATCACATGTTATGTGATGACTACATATGTATTCGTTATGCCCCTTTAATAATATTAGGCATACGTCACTCGCCCCTCCCCTCCAGGGATGGTACAAAAGGTTTCACTACACAACGCTACATGCTACCTACTCCTCCCCCTTGAGAAAGTGCGTGGTGACGCGTGAAACGTACGTCGGGGAACGCCGTGACGTCATCACGTTGACGCATGCGCGGCTTGTGTTTGGAGATACGGCAGCTCCTGACTATACACGGAGCTTTACGGCTGCTTATGGCTCACGGATATCAGGTTGTATAATACCTTACTGGGTCCCACGTTGCTGTTATTCTCCGGGGAGTTGTTATTGCGCACCCTGCGGTGTGCGTCACCCGGGACATACTACTTACAACGTTGGTATTGCAATTGTTCTCTCTGTATTTTGACCTTATCGAGCTGGTTGAAGGCCTTCACAGAGACCAAGTTACATTACACACTGTGTTTACTTATAGAGGAATTGCAGGTCATATTACCTTTGCGACAGTGGTTACATTGAGTCCACATTTATCTTTCCTCAACATTACAAGATCTATTACTATTTAGGACACCTGTATATACTACCATGCAGCTTAATATTGTAAGGAATCCGCTCCTCGGTTTACTGTTTGCCTTACCTTGCAGGCTTGTGCGGTCCTGGAGCACTTCCCCTGATATTTACTGCAGCCTGGATTCACTCACCAAAGCAATACTGCCACACGCACCTTCTGCCATTGGTTCACGGACCTTTAAGTATTGCCTTCCCACAATGCTCCCTGCCGAGCATAGTCCTTCCTGGATGTCTCTGTGTTCTGCCATAAGCATTTATGTCTGTCGCCTGCCTTGGTTCGCTGAGACGGCTGCTTAGTGTCACGCAGCGGTTGTTCCTGAGCTGAAGCGGAGTACTCTCCTGTTGTCTTCAGCCCCCGGTTCCTGTGACCGGCTGCTAGTCTCATGCAGCGGGTCAGTTCCTGTTCTGTGCTGAAGCTGAGTACTCTCCTTGTACTTCAGCTCCTTGTTTCTGTGACGGCTGCTAATTCATGCAGCGGTCGGTCCTGTTTCCTGCCCGCTGAAACGGAGGATTCCCCAGCCCGCCTCAGGACTCTTGCGCTGAAGCAACTGGTTTACCAGTGCAGCTAGGTGGTGTGCTACTTGGTCGTCTCCACATCCTGAGGACCAGTACCATGGGCCATGGTCGCCGCACGCGCAGAAGCAACTCCCCGCTCCTAAGGAAGCGGGGGGCTCTACTGACTACTGTGCGAACTCTGCTTGAACAACGTTACCCTGATATCTCCAGTTCTGACCCTGGTGTGTCCACCGACGATGCTGTCTTCTCCTTCCTGATCCTGTCACATTACGACTACGAACTGCGCAATCGGATACGCCTGAGAGGTCTAAGGTCGGTGCTTTTACAAACCCACCTCAGCCACGCGGTCCGACCCAGGTTTTGGCGAGCACAACCGTGACAGTATGCTCGGCCCCACAAATCGGCGAGACCGCCCTGTGTGGGGTTGGTATGTTTCTGTCTGAAATCCTATCCCGGCCTGTAGACCAGTCCCAGTTTGAAAACCAGTATGTGCGAAATACTAACCTGATTGATGAACAGATTACGTATGAAGGTTAACCCGTTGCAAGACAATGCCGTAACGATCTCATTATTAAGGCTTACTGCCTCAAGGACTTAAAACGGTTTTCTTGCCGCTGTGTTTGCTCCCATGGTTCCCTTTAACCTGGGATAATGTTGAATCCCTATCAAACTTGCCAACGCCCAAGATATACTCTTACCTTGGCCTTATCATTGGACATTCCCGTAGTACAACAGGACCCCTCTTCATGTTGGTTCATGCTCAAGACACACTCCGCTGTACTTTCCCTGACTTTGGACATTTGCATAAAGGAACAGGACCCCTCCTCGCCAGCTACGCTGCCGCTTGGCAGTCCACCTTTGCTGCCAGTCCTGTCGCTAAACTGGGGACGTATCTCCCTCTCAAGGGAAATGACCAAACTGACTCACTATCACTGCACTAACATAGAAGCTGCCACGGTCCCAGCCCTGATGGTACACCGGGTACTGACACCAATGATACGTCACGGTTAACCCTCTGATCAGTCCTGTGAGGTTCCCTGGAAAATACGTATATTTCACTAGCCAACACTAGGCTCTAGTATCCGAGAACAAGTCCCTTTTTCCCTCTATTCCTAACTCTGAACCCTCCCCTTTTCAGCCCTTGAAGTTTTTCCTGCTTAACCCCTGCTAGGCAGTTCTGTATGCCTTCCCTGTCCAGAAAACGAATCCCTCCTACCTTCACGTATCAGTTTGAATTTCTAAGCTTCTGTTCCCAGGGTCATTCCTGTATAACCCTTGGGGCAGCTCTCTGAGTCCCCTTTTGTACACCCTTCTCCGCCAGCCATGGTCACGTCCTAGCTCCAGAGGAAAAAATCCTCTTGTTCACCTATTACAGAGGAAAAACTCTCTATGTTCTACTCTTGGTACTTGTCTGCATTTAACTCCGGTAAATTCTGCTGCCTCCAAGCTAATGCTTCGTTCTAGCCTCAGAGAATGTGTCCCCAAGTCCCACAGCAAGAGGTTGCATTAAATGACTCCCCAAGGTTGTTGAATCCGTTAGTTAGTTTTTCTATAAAAACCCCTGCTTCAGCTCAAAGCTAGCTGCTGTGTCCCCATATAAACTTCGGCTAAAGTTCTGATCCAGTTTAAATATATTCAGTTACCAAGTTTTCCCTAAGCTTGGGTCGCAAGAGTTCCATTCCGCGGTCCGACTTCGCTGAATCAGTCTGTCACCCAGGGAGCAATGATCCCTGCTTCAGCACATAGTCCCCACAGCGTGGAATCTGCAGTCATTCTGGTTTCCCTGACACTCCTTACCAAATACCCACTTAGAGACCCAGTACAGTTATGATTACCCCCCCCGGTACTGTCTGTGTTCTCCCTTCTCAAAGCTTAGGGTTTAAACACCGTACAGTGGTCAGTATACCCCTCCTGGGGTTACTTGTGGTTCCCAGGAGGGTTTGCTGTGACACAACTGTTTTCACTTAAAAGCGACGCTTTTTCATATGTGCTAGCTAGAAGACCTTTGCACAACAGTTTCCCTCTCTCATGAAATTTGCCTTGCCGGCCCTGAACACGAGAGAGGTAAAAACCTCCCTCAGATTCAGAATTCTTTCTATAGAGGTGGTCCTTGCTGTGAGTTCCCTTGATTTCTCTGCCCATGCAAACCCTCCAGGGATCAGCATATCTGTGGTTACCACCCTTAGTACAGTCTGAGACCACCCTGCTTATATTACAAGTCCTGGTGTTTAAAATTGAGCTATTTAGTTTTACTGCCCTTGCTAAACCTCAGTCCCTCAGCACTGTCAGCTAAACGGGCTCAGCAACCGTGTTGGGTTACTGGGTTGGTAAAAATAAAGCTCCTGTCTTAAAGGGTACTTCTCACAATGTCCAGCAAAACCTAGAACCTCAGTGATTGATTCTAAGTCACTTATCACTATATTGATTTTCTCACTAGTCAAACCCTGACAACTCAACAACTGGCTAGGAGTCCGTATCAGAATTTTTGCACTAGTAAACACAGCCTAAATATGTTTTTGTCATGACAAGCACCCCTTTGTTAGGGCCCTTGCAGTTTGGGGATAAGATCCTTTTACTTCAAAAGGTTTCTGCTATTGAGAGTTTCCACCCGTGGTCCCAACTTACAGCTTATTGGCTCTTTAACTCCATCATACTCTCCCTTACCAGTCACTGATTCCAGGCACCAGCTCCTGACGCTAGTTCTCCTATCGGTACCCATGCTTTGCGAGATGTTTCTGTTATGGATTCCGAGCCTCCAGCTCCGGAGTCAAATTCCTTACTCGCTGCTGTTTTTGTAGTCTCTCAGGGCCTGTCACTGAAAGTACAGACTTTCAGCTTCTGAGGTTAGCTCCCCTCCTCCGCTACCTGTGCTCTGCTGATTCTCAAAGTTCTGATATTAAAGCCCCCAAAGCTATTACTACTCCCCAGACAATACTATCTCCACTGTGGGTTCCCCCAGTATTTGGGAGCTCCAATGCTGAGTGCTTCTCTGCTCTCTGTGAAACGATGGTTTTCCCCCTCGGAACCTTCTGTTGCCACCTGTTATTTCCTTTGAGTTGAAATATTCTGTACGTTATCCCAAGATTTCGGTCTCTATGTCTGGTTTACTGCTTGCCTTTGTAACCTTCCATACCATACCGGGAAAATGCTCCCACCCACCCTATACCCTCGCTGACCACTACCTGGAGACCTCTGGAGGAGAAAATCCCTCTCAAATTCCTACTTGCAGAGATCAGCCAAGACTTTGTCTGTCCCGAAGGTCGCCGGGTTATTCGATCAACTATCAAGGCCGCTTATCCTAAATTCTGGTCCCCATTACGTGAACAAGACTGGGCTCCAGTGGGGGTTCTTTGCCGTTTCTGTCCGAGAACCTCTGGTTCTTCACAGCTTTGATTCCCAAGCCATTCGCGGGGCGGCGAGCCATGTACCAATGA
The DNA here is from genome assembly GCA_036426205.1 of Ascaphus truei. Classification (NCBI taxonomy): domain Eukaryota; kingdom Metazoa; phylum Chordata; class Amphibia; order Anura; family Ascaphidae; genus Ascaphus; species Ascaphus truei. Next base: position 162,726 of record WSYH01000794.1, read on the forward strand.
TATCTCTACCACACTCTCATATCCTAGAACAGTACTCATCAAGGAACTACTCGTTTACGGATCCCCTTACGCTAAAAAACTTTAGGAACACGCTTATGTCCCCGAGACCCATGGATGGCCCGTATGGCCGAGTTCTCTCCGGGGGATGGGGGTACACAAAGGAGTGACCATGAGTCTCTAGGACATCTGACTCTAACACCAATCCTAGACGGTTCAGGAAAACAACTCCTGGTCCACAACTCTAGAGTGGTCTTCTTCGGCCCGAGGTCTCACGTGAAGGGGGGGGGTTACTGTAAGGAATCCGCTCCTCGGTTTACTGTTTGCTACCTTGCAGGCTTGTGCGGTCCTGGAGCCACTTCTCTGATGTTTGCGAGCCTGGATTCACTCACCAAAGTAATGCTGCCAACGCCCCTTCTTGCCATGTGTTCACGGCCCTTAAGTATTGCCTTCCACACAATGCTCCCTGCCGAGCATTAGTCCTTCCTGGATGTCTGCTGTTTCTGCATAAGCCTTGTCTTGTTGTCGCCTTGGTTCATGAGACCGGCTGCAGTGTCACGCAGCGGTCTGTTACCTGAGCTGAAGGGAGTACTCTCCTTGTTGTCTTCAGCCCCCTGGTCCTGTGAACAGGATGCTAGTCTCAATGGCAACGGTCAGTTCCTGTTTCTGTGCTGAAGCTGGAGTACTCTCCTTGTTACTTCAGCTCCTTGTTTCCTGTGACGGCCGCTATATTCACGCAGACGGTCTGTTCCTGTTTCCTGCGCTGAAAAGGAGGATTCCACAGCCGCTCAGGACTCTTGCGCTGAAGCACTGGTTTACCAGTGCAGCTAGGCGGTGTGCTACTCTGGTCTGTCTACCACCTCCTGAGACCAGTACCATGGGCCATGGTCGCCGCACGCGGCAGAGCCACTCCCGCGCTCCTAAGCTGAAGCGGGGTGTATAATGACTACTGTTGCCGAACTCCTGCTTGAAAAAGTTACCCTGATATCTCCAGTACTGACCCTGGCGTGGTCCACCCGACGATGCTGTTTCTCCTATCTGATCCGCTACATACGACTACGAACTGCGAATCCGGATACGCCCGGCGCGGTCTAAGGTTCGGTGCTTTTACAACCCCACCTCAGCCACGCGGTCCGACCCAGGTTTGTGGCGAGCACAACCGTGACAAATATATAGCGTCTGTTCCACTATTAGCTATATATTTGGAACACATTGTGTTCACATACAGTAGTACCGTGACCAAACACATTTGGGGATTTTATCTATGCACTGTTGTGCATTTTTATAGTGTCTCGTCGGTTTTTACAGCATAAACTATTAAAGTCTTTTTTATTTTATATTGGAGTGTGACCTTTTGGCAGTGTATCCTACATCAGGATTTGGCTAAATATCCAGCCAGTGTTCAGTAAACATTATATCCATTTTGTCACCTACCTTGAGTGCAGTTATAGGGGGCTGTTTATAATCTTTTGATTATTTGTGTGGTTTGAACTCCATCAGCCAACCACAGACACGCATACAAGGTAGTATGCTTCCTCCTCATTGGTCTGTTCTTCCTATATATGCTCAGCCTGCCCTATGGCACATTGGCTGAGTATAACCTTGTGTATGTGCGCTGTGTTCACTGCAGTCCTGCCTAATGTCAGAGCCTGGCCTGTCTCTTCCTGTGTTGCCTGACCCTGCTTGTTTTTTTTGATTCCGCTCCTGACCCGGCTTACCAACGACGATCCGTATCTTTCCGCTCCTGACCCGGCTTACCAACGACGAACCGCACCTCTCCGCTCCTGCCCCGGCTTACCCACGACGATCCGCACCTCTCCCCTCCTGACCCGGCTTACCAACGACGATCCGTATCTTTCCGCTCCTGAC